>PVJH01033885.1:0-21073 GCA_004026705.1 Nesogale talazaci | reverse complement strand
GGGGCTCAGCCTGAATGTAACATTTTTAACAAAGTTAAAAGTGTCCTTTACAATTAGGGAGACAGCTCTTAAAGTATGTCTTAGTAAATATTGGTGAGCCCGTCAAGGCACTGCTAAAAGCTAGGGATGAAATGAATAAGATAACTCTCGATGGATCCCGTCCTTGTGGAGTTCACGGCAGAGTGAACAGTGACAGCGCATACAGACGACCATAGTGCCATAATGACATGCACGAGCTGCTTGGGGTTAGGCTCTCCAAACTCCTGCGTTTCACAAAGCTTCCAAATGGCCTGACAGGGTTGGGTTTTAAAATTACGGTGCAAACATCAGGTTTTGTTAGACACGCAGGCATTTTTCTCTTGTTTCATTACAGAATCATGAAAGTGAAAGTGAGTTTTTGTGTTTCTGATTGCAGGCTAATACACCTGAGCTCAAGAAATCAGTGTCCCTCCTATCTCTAAGTACTCCAAACAGCAATCGCAAAAGACGACGTTTAAAAGATACACTCGCTCAGCTGTCGAGAGAGACAGACATATCCCCATTCCCTCCTCGTAAACGCCCATCTGCTGAACATTCCGTTTCTATTGGATCACTTCTAGATACTTCCAATACACCAGATTCAAGCCTCAATTATGGAGGTAATTCACATTTCAAAAAGTTGGTATTTAAAATTTAATGGCATGAAATGATTGTTGCTAGAGAAAAATCCCTTCTATAGTGACTGAAGGACTCATTTAATTGTCTTTGTTCTAGCTGGAAGAAAGACTAATGAAAAGTTAAGGATAAGGGGCTGAGCCCTGGTGGCGTAGTGGTTGTGCGTGCAACTGCCGCCCACTGGGATGGAGGTTCAATTCCAGCAGTGGCTCCACAGGAGCAAAGGCTGGGCCTCCTATTTCCACCACCAGAGGGCAGTGATGTTCCCCCTCCCCCCCCAAAAAAAAAGAAAACTAAGGATATTGATCCTTCCATTTAATGATGGCCTGCAATATGCTAAGTGATTTTTATACTGTGTATACTGTGTATACGTGTAGGGAATTATATCCTTATTTTAGGCAAATGCTACATGAGCAGTAAGTAATTTTTTAGGTCGCACTTGTAGAGAGGGATAGAATTCTTTAAAAACATGAATTATGGATAAATGGAATTAAAAGTTAACAGCATGAACAGCATTTATAGGTTACGCATACAGTAGGCATTTGGAAAAGTTGGAGGGATCTTGGTAGAAGTCTCATGGTTAGATGAGGACATCTGAGAGCATGGTGGTGCTTTGGGCTGGGCTGCCAACTGCACGTTCAAAACCACCAACTGTGCGTGGACAAATGATACGGCTGCCTGCTCCCAAGTTACAGTTCCTATGGATTGGGATCCACTTGATGGCAGTGGGTTTTGTTTGGTCAGTGATTCGTAATAGAAATGGGAAGAATGGACCGTAAAAGTCTAAAGTTTGAATATACAGTGTACATACAGCATTAGAGGAAGAAAAGCAATCCACAAAGGCAAAAGAGCTTGTAAAATAGGAATAGCCAAAGATCCTGAAGAGACAGGAGCGAAAAAAAAGATCAGCATGGCTGTCAGAAGAGACTCTGAAACCTGCTCTAAACACTAGAGTCACTAAAGCAAGTGGAAAGCATGAAATCAAAAAGCTCAACAGAAAACTAGCGGACAACTCGAGAAGACAAAGTTCAGTATTACCACGAAACGTGCAGAGTTAGAAAATGAAAAAGGACACACTAAGCATGTCTTAAACTGAAAAAAACTGATGAAAAACATTCAAGCCTCAAATCGGAATAATAAAAAATTCCACAGACAAAAATATTGAATGATGGCAGGAAGCATCAAAAGATGAGGGAAAGACGACACAGTAAATGTACCAAAAAAGATTAGTTGATCTCCAATCATTTCAAGAAGTAGCAAATTATAAGAACCAAATAGTGAAGGAAGAAGTTCAGGCTGCACTGAAAGTATTCGCTTTCTAACTTGTGGTGATTCCTGGGAATCTTCAGTGTTCCTTGGATTATAAATACATCACTCCAGTTTCTGCCTCTGTCTTCACATGGGTGCATCCCCTCTATATTTCTTCCGATACACCTCTTTTTATAAGGATTTAAGTCATTGGGTTAGGGTCCACACTAGTTCAGGATGACCTCATAGTAACTAATAGCATTTTTAAAGATCTCGTTTATAAATAGGCTCACAGGTTCTTCCTGTTAGAACCTAGTTATATGTTTTCAGTGGACAAAATTCGATAGAAAGATGATCTTCCTGGGGCTAGGACCATAGTCTTGGGACACCAAGTTCAGTTGGCATGGCATAGTTCACAAAAACAATATTGTCCATCCTCCTTGGGCGAGCAGTCTCAAAGGCTTGTGAGGCGCCCTCTTACGTGCAACTATCCGTCTTTCTCTTTCTGGAGGAAGGAAGTGCAAATGACTAATGCATCATGGAACCCCAGCCTCAGGAGACTAGAGGGAGGACTAGATGGTGCTCGGCTCCCACTGCTGACCGCTCTGAAAGGGACTGCAGTCAGTGTCCTCAAAGTGTATGAGATGGTGAAATCAAAACCAATTTGCTCTGTAAAATTTCCCTCAAATTACAACAACAACAAAAAAATCTTGGCATTCTGTAGATTAGTAATGCCTTTCAGTTTGTAATTAATGGTAAATTTTGATGATCATATTTTACTGACCTTATGAGAAATTTAATATCAATAAAAAAATTTTGGTGGTATTTTTATATATTTTAAACCACACAAATCACTTAGGTTTTAAGGAAAAAGGATCTGGATAGATTTTGTTTGTTTTTTTAAGGAAGCATAACTGTATGTGTATTACACAAAATGAAATCAATAATAGCCTGCTAATATTTGATAGTATATTTGTAAGTATACCTATTTCTATCCCTCCCTGTTAATTTCTGTACACATTTGGTACACATCTCAGGCTTCCATTTATTTTTCTTCTCTTATCTTTCAGAAACACCAAAGTCTTGTTCTAAGTCTTCTAAAACTTCCACTCCAGTTCCTCCAAAGCAGCCAGCCAGGTGGCAAGTTGCAAAAGAGCTCTATCAGACTGAGAGTAATTATGTAAATATATTGGCAACGATTATTCAGGTAAGTGTGGGTTTCATTTCCGAATGATCTCTAATATTTCTAAGTAAAACTATGAAAACATTTTTATTTTTAACCAGAAAACCATGTAAGCATGGCATTTGAACACACAAGGGTGCATTAAAAAGTTGATGGAATTAAAAAATCATAGGTGTTTTCTCCAAACAGTGAAGTGCCCTCATAGCAATTCAATATGAGATGTCTGACCAAAACAGGTGGTAGAGGAAGGGCATAATTTTTTGATACCTTTTTCATCAACTTGTTTTAGGCAGTAAGGTGTGATATAGATAGTACCATTTTTATTATAATGATTGCTGAGACAGAACAGTCCTCAGTGGATGATTGCAGAGGGAGCCAAGTTTAAATCAGAACGTTGCAAATTCTCTTGCATTTACACTTGGAGGTGGTAGATACTTTATCTGAAAGAGTGTTTTTGAACGACAGCTTTATGGAGTACTACATAGATGTGAAGAAGGTTGTCTAAACAATGGCAACAAAGCATAACTAGGGATATTTGTGACTTTCTTTCTGGTAACTTGTCAGGTTTTCTTAAGTCTCTTTAGGCATTGTTACCATTAGCTTACTGATTACTAGCATTCACGTTTACTTTAACATTATTTCTGAAGAAAGATAATTCTAATGAATCCCTGTGGGATGGAGATTGAAGAGGACATTAAAGATGGAATTTGAATTTAAGGTTCTGAAAAACACTATGATGGGGTATTAATTTTGTATCTTTAGTAGAAAGAATAAATTGCTCAAGGCAGTAAAGGAGGCAGTGTTATATAATAACAGGAAAATAAAATTGATTTCAGCAAGCATATCATGCAATAGAATAATGATTGGAAGCATCTAATTTGGATTTAGTTTTTAATTGGAGTTGAGTCTAACAGTCTTTGATTGCTATACCACTAATTGATACATGGATAAAAAAATGAAAAGATTTTTTTCTTAGTGGTCATGGAGAGGTTATTTCTGTATGCTTTTTTAGCATTTTATTGGGGTTTGGTGGAAGCTTACAGAGTGAGCACTCAATGAAACCGCACTCTCACGTTTTTCCTGTCATTGGAGGGCCTTTCAAACTAAGGGGTTCCTCTTCTGGCACTACATCAGGCTGTGTGCTGCTGGTTAAAATTTCAGAAGTATACAGCTCCTTTCTTAGTAACCTAGTCTTAGTCTGGAGAGTCTGCTGAAACCTGTTCACCATTGGTGACCCTGCTGGTAGTATTTGGAATTCCAGTGGCCACGCTTCCAGTATCATAGTAAGTGGAAAACCACTGCAGTACAGGAAACTGACCTGCAAATGGTAGACTAAAATCATAGAACCGTTCTTTGAACCTGTGTGTCCACTTGAGGCCCAATGGCTTCTGAAGGCAATGTTTCCATTCCTAACCCTCTTCAAAGAGTTCTATATTTGATTTATGGCAAAATGAAAGTTTTGGCATCTTCCTGGGACACACATTGTGGTTCTTTAAAATGTTCTTTGAATTTTGGAACCGTAAGTCTGAAGGTGCACAATCAGGGTTTTGGGGTGGATACAATAAGGTTTTCCAAAGAAATTCTCAGGACAATCTTTGCTACTCTTGAAGACTTGCCAGGGGCATTGCTCTGATGGAAGAATATTTATTTCTTACAGCTTTGCTGGCCTTTTTCTCGGGTGCAGCTTGAAGCTTCTTCCTACGATGCCTTCATAGTCATCCTGTGTCCAGTTGAAATCCATTAGAACTGTCCCCATAAACTCTAAGCTGAACTTAACCTTTTGCTTTGCATTGAACTGATCCAGCAGATTCCCCCAGAAAATGCTATTTTGGTTGAAATTTATTTTTGAAGGAACCCTGATGAGATCAGGAGAGCTTAACTGTTATTCAAACAAGAGACAGGTCTCGCCATCTAATACTTCTCAGAAGTATTCTGGTTGTCTTTTTCAAGACAGATTTGTTTGTTCTTCTGGCAGGCACTGTCAATATTCACTGGCACTATGACTCAAGTGTATCAGTTTTTATTCTTCAAGATCCATTGTTCAGATTTCATGTGCATTTGCGGCAAATGAGAAAATCAGGGTTTGTTTTAGGCTCATCTTAGTACCCCGAATGTTATCTTTGATGCTTTAGTTCCTTGTTAGTTGTTTTTATGTGCATGCAAATGCGGTACATTAAAAAGGAAAACAACCAAAAGTAAAATTCAACACTAGAGTTCTGTTTTCCTCAAATGCATGCTATTTTTCAAATCTGCCCAAAATGAAAGTCTTCATCAGCCTATCAACCAAGATTTTTTGTTTTGGCTCACCTGTGACACTGTGCTTTAAGCTGAAAAGCCAGGCAACTGTGTATTATTTGTGAGGGATTACTCCTGTCATGTTCTACCTTGTACCCAGTTTCACAGTCGAAAGTGAAAATGGTGACAGTGACTATGCTAATTTTAGATGTTGGAGGGTTTGGAAGTAGTGACTGTTGAGAAGTCAGTCCGTGAGGAGTACAGAGATTGGGAGGGAACAAAGGAACTTTGGGCTCATTTAGAAAGCTTTCCTCTTCTCCCTGTTTCCAGAATCTATCCTCTCAGCATCTTCACTTGTTCCCAGAGCTTTAGAATATAGACATTATCAGAACTTTGCTAGAAAAAGGTGTCAAAAGTCTCTTAAAACTAGTACCAGGAGGAGCTGATACCAAGGGCTCAAGTAGAAAGCAAATGGTTTAAGAATGATGATGGCAACAAATGTACAAATGTGCTTGATGCAATGGATATATGTATGGATCGTGATAGGAGTTGTATGAACCCCCAATATAAAATAAAACAAGCAAACAAAAAAAAAACTAGTATCTGAGTATCAATTGTATTCCTTTTTAGGAGGAAGAACTATGAGAAAAAAAGTCAAAAGGAAAGGAAAGCAAGCCAAGTATAAAAAAAGCTTAATTTCAATCAGGGCCATTATAATATATTTAGAACTGTAGAAGACCAAGGCACACAGATTCCTGAAATGACTCAGAAATAATCCAGTTCAGCTGGAGAATCAATGGAAAGTTAGTGTAAATAAAATGACAAGAGGTCGGTGGGTAACTTCTGGGTGATTCGTAGATGATAATTCAGAGTTTTCATAACTTCTATGTACAATACAGTAACAAAGAATTCACATGTCCACTTTTTCTTGTCTAAGGAAGTAGTAATGTTGAATCTCATCCCTTGATTAAATTAGTGCATTATTTGTCTCGTTAAAGGAAACAAGCTTCTTGTAAAGAGATCAGTGATTTTACATGGCTTTCAGAACAAGAGAGCTTTATATGGTAAAGGACTCTTGTGAATGAAACAGCCTAATGCATGGAGACAAAGGGTAACAGGGAACTTTTTTCTCTTGGAGCACTGGTCAGAACTTGTGGTGACTGATATTTGGATGGGAGCAGTTGAGTTTCCTCACTTGAAAAATTGCTGGATCTTGCGAGATTTTTTACCGAAAGAACAAAAAGAAGGGCCTTTGTGTTTCCTGCAGTCGATAATTTCATGTTCCAAGGACTGAATGTGTACATCTAAAGGCAGCATAGAGTGAGGTTCTACCTCTAGAGCTCTAAATGAGATCTAAAAGTAAAAATCCTTTAAGTCTATTGTTTTATGTGCACCTGACTCCATGAAAATAAGATTGCTGTCATACAGAATGTTTTTGTCTTCAAATGTTGCCCTGTTAAATGGGTTTTGTGCATATTTATAAAAACATGTATATACACACATGCTTATAACAGAGCATAGGAGAACAAAGTCTAATAAGTGGTAGGAAACACACCTTTATTCATTAACACTCTCAAGAAGCCTTGTGCAGCATATTTGTATGCGCAGTATGTTCTTGACTGCTGCTTCTATGGGTGTTGTTTGTGGTTTCAGGAAGAGTGAACCCCTTGACAACTTAAATCTTTTCTCCATTAATTATGATGATCTCTGTTGGGCAAGTTGTGAGAATATTTGTTTATTTATAGCATGTAGATACTTGTAGCATACACACACATATATTACATTTATACTTAAGTATCATTTTTTAAATTGAAGATACTGCTGCTTTTCCAATTTTAGGTTTTCATTTAAATATTACTAGTATATTGAAATACTGGTGATTTATATGTATGTGTGTGTATGTGTATTGTGTCTGAACTCATTCTAAATATTTCTAAATATTTCTTTGACCCTATTGATACAAACAACAACGTGGATAAATTTCAAAATGTAATCATTGACTGAAATATACTAAACAAAGAACAGCTGTTTAACTTTATTTACATGAAAATCTAGAAAGTAAAAATTATTTAGTAGTGACCCAAAACATAAATCACCCACTATCTTATCTGGTGATGCGGAGGAATGGGGCTATGAGATCACAGAGGAATAGGAGAAATTTGGAAGTGGCAGATATACTCAGCTCTTGATTGTGGTGCCGAGTGTCTCTGCTGTGTATATGTAGGTCAGATTGATCAGACTGCACACTTAATCTGTGTTCAATTTGTTGAACGGTAAGCAAGACCTCAATATTTTATTTTTTCTAACATAATTTGTTAATGATGATTATTTAATGCCTTTGTATAATACAAAAGGAAGAAAAAGGAAGATCTTAAAATTAATAAGTATGTTTTTGTTTTATTTTCCCCCTTTTCACCAGCATCTTGTCTTTCATTATCACTGTCTATCTTCAATTTTTTCCCCTTCACCACATTCACTTAATGTATCTCTCCCTCCCTTCTACCCTTTTCAGTTATTTCAGGTTCCATTAGAAGAAGAGGGACAGCGTGGTGGACCTATCCTTGCACCCGAAGAGATTAAGACTATTTTTGGTAGCATCCCAGATATCTTTGATGTGCACACTAAGATAAAGGTAAATTCGTACATGCTAGATGAACTTGGAAGTCATTCTTTTTGGATTATGTGTGATTTTTCTTTTTTAAACCTACTTAAACTTTTTTAAAAAAGGGCTTTCATAGTAACTAACTATATTTTAGATGTAAGGCATCTTTAGTTCCTTTGTATCATTTGTCTCTTTCCTCTGGTGCCTTAACCATGTTTATTTGCCTATTTTTAAATGTAGATCAAACTTAACTTGAGGAATTAAGACTTTTCCAAATGTTTTAGACTCAAATAGACATATTTGAGAGGGTACCTTAAAAAAAATGAAAAAAAGCTCTGCTGTGTGACGCTTTCTCAATATGCATTTTCCCCAGTAGGGGAGCATTCAGCATTCAGTCACTCACTCTGAGGTAATACACCCAGTGGCCTTCTCTGGGAATGTTTTCTCTGGTCACAGTGAATTTTTTTCAGTTTCACTCAAACCTTGCTTTTTGTGATGGCTGATTTAAGAGAACAGTGTGTGGCTGAAATTTCATTTCCTGTTTGGGAAACACCACAGACACCATTGTGATGTTGGACACATCTTACGAGGGCAGCACTGTGGGAAAAACTTAAGGGTGCAAGTGGTTTTTTTGTTTCAAAAGAGATGAAATGTCAGTTGATGACAGCTTTCATCGTGGATATCCATCAACTTCCAGAACAGATGAAAATGTAGTGCAGTTAGCCTTCGTTCCACTAGGTCAGACTGCGAATCAAGCTTTCATAACTGTGTGGTACCAAAAAAAAAAAAAAGGCCTTTATTTTGTGACAGATGGGGGACTAGTTTTGCGACCCTGACAATGCACCTGCTTATGCTGCCATTTCAGTGCGTCAATTTTGGCAAACAGCATGCCTCGTGCACCTGACTCACTGACTTTGCTCTGTGCGACTTTTTGTTTCTGTGAATAAGGAAGGACATCAAAGGACAGTGATTTGATGATGCAGACAAGGTGAAGAAAAAAAACACGGGGCAACCATGCAAATAGATGAGTTTGAAAAATGTTTCCAAGAATGGATTTGCAGATTTGACAAATGTGTTACATGTGATGGAGAGTACTTTCAAAGGATAAGTGTTTTTTTTTTGGTGTGTGGGCATCACTGCCTTTGGTGGTCAATAGGGTTGTTTTGCAAAAAAAATTAAATACATAGCTTTTTAGGGAAAATGTTCCTGTTCCTTTTGGGTACAGTACCCCTTTATATGTCTTCTAGTACTTTTTTTCCTACTATTGTTACCTTTCAGCTTATGTTTGTTTGTTTTCTTTTCTTTAAAAGTTGTTAAGATGAAAGGGACTTACATGTCATTTCATTTATTTCCCCCTTTTTTAAAACAATTTTCTAAATTGTTAATTCGGTGGGGGTTTATATTTTAAGTGATCAGTTTTGTATTCAACAGTTTAAACAATGTCAGTTCCCCCCCTTCCTCATTAAGTTACCCCCAAGTCACTTTTAATTTCTCTTCTCCCTCTTGTGGATTACCAACTTCTCTTTCCTTCCTCTGCCCTTCGCCACTTAAGTAAGAGTGCTATCCCTTTGAAGTGATTTTCTTTTACTAAAGGTACATGACTTCCAGGTTTCAATTACTTACATTAAAGTATGCTTTGCTTAGGTTTAGCTGAGTTCTTAAAAATAGATAACTCGGGCTGAGCCTAAGTGGCGTAGTGGTTGTGTACGGGACTGCGGCCCACAGGGTCGGTGGTTCTTATCCAACAGCAACTCTCCAGGAGCAAGGTTGAGCCTCCTATACCTACCAGGGGGCAGTGATTCCCACACACACACAAAAATCACTCTTCTTGAAACAATCCTTATTTAGACTTGTTACACATTCCAATAAAAATGGCCAAGTTTAATTGTAGGATACCTGTAGTGTTGTTTTTTGTTTCAATGTATATTATAAACAAAATAAAAGATCTTCAAGTTAATGCAGTTCGCCAAAATGCTTGCATTTTTTAGTTTATTGAAATTGTATTTTACTTAATTTTTGGATCTAGAAGGGATTCTTAATCCTTTACATTTGATAAAAGCTGCAGGTTTTCAGTTTAGCTTACCAATTCAGTTAGGGATGTGAACAATTGAAGAGGAACATATTTTTGAAATAATTTTACTTGTTAAGAATCACTGAGAGAAAGACAAAAATCAAAACAAAAATTATCAGTGAGGGGTATAAATGTAAAATGGAAAGTCATTTAGTCTTTCGTCTTGGTGTTTTAACTTGTGGATCAATTTTAATTTGTTAGTCTAACATTTAACCACTTTGTACAACCTTCTTTCATAAAATCTTATACTCTATATATAGGATCATAATCTCAATTCAGAAAATTATCTTGTCTGATTCAGTGGAGCTTTGAAAATCATTGTCATCCTTCAACTTTCTCATGTGTAACATAATGCTTTAAGCCTCTTTGGTAAGGTTGAATTACCTGTACTGCAACTAAGACTTGTTCAGACGATTTTAGGTTTATCACACATTAAAAACCCTAAAAGTTTGTATTTTTTCCTAATATGAAAATATATATTGTCAAGTATTTCTCAAGTCAGGAGAAATGAAAAATACCTATAATCCAATAATTCAAAATTCTTATAAAAAGTTCATGTATTTTTATATGTTTTTTCTCTATATATTTTTTACATTTTTGTTGTACTTTATTTTAAATCATTTTGTTTAGAACTCTTGAAGGTATTGTAACAATACCTGCAGCCCAACACATCACCCTCAGCCGTCACCTCAGCCCAGCCGTCACCCTCAGTTTCGAAACATTTTCTTTCTTGAACTGCTTGCTATCAGCTTCCTTTATCTCACCCCCCAAGAACCCTTAGTGTTATATATTATTGTTGCTTTTTTCTATTTTTAAATGTAATCAACCCTACATTGAGTAATAACATATTTATTGGGCACATCCATGAAATTAGTATACTTGTAATAATTATTGAAAAATTATTGTTAATTATAATTTTTGATGATCACCCCCCTGAAGCCCACATTTAGTAAATGCTAATCAGTATATGATTTTTGGTTCAGCTGACTTTGAAGCTTGTGCACTTACACTATTTTTCTATATTGCGTCTTGATGATGATGTGCATACTATCTTGATATTGAAATAAACCATATAATTGAGTCTTCAATTTGAGCAAGTTTTTCATATCATCTCTGTAGTAGTATTTTATCCACTCAGGATAAATTGGATTTCATTGAAGTCAGGTGACTTAAGAGTTTCAATTTCTCATCTTTAAAATCTACTTGGTTGCGTCTGTCTCTGATTCTCAGAAAGATGTTTGCTTTATGTGCATGCAATTCGCTGAGCAGAGTAGATTGCCTGGGACTTAGTGAGCGTTCAGTAAGTAACAAGATAACAGCAGTGATTAATCTTGCTAATAAAAAAGTTTAATGAGCTGTATTTTATATCCGGTGTGCTTTACAAAAGAGCCCTGGTGGCATGCTGGTTATGTGTTGGGCTGCGAGCGCAGAGTTCAGCAGTTTGAAGGCACTATCAGCCCCGAGGCTTTCGACTCTTGTTCAGAGCACCAGTCTTGGGAACTCCAGGGACAGTTATCCAGTGCTCTCTGCTTGATGACAGAGAGCGAATGAGTGTTTTATAACCGCTTGGCACTTAGATTATTATTAATACTTATATGTAGAATGATGATCTCCCTACCCTTTTCATTTTAGGGTCTGGACTAGAACTCAGTCTATTTCCTCACTTAGGCACTATGTAGATAACCATAGCCCCATCTTCTTTTGCTTTCAGGGTCCAGTGCGCTTCTGATTTTTGAGTTCAGGTGAAGAAGATTTTGGAAGTTGTCATCTCTTTCCCTAAGTGATATTTTTTTCCTTCTCAGGAGAAATGAATTAATCACTAATGTAAAAATAGCTACTTATATATAGAGGTGACACAGAAAAAAGAAAGGGAAGAATTGGAGCTAGTCCTTTTCGGTCTCATGTTTATCATTCATTATTAAGCTTTTAAGCTCAAAGAGTGTTTTGTATTAGTTTGGGAACCTGCCGTATTCTGAGGCTTCAAAAGGTTCACGGAGAAATGGAATTCTTTCCACATACTTTTTAAAGCTCCTTTGAAATTGGAGCCTCTGCTGATTTGGTTTATTGTGTATTAAATGAGCAAGGCGAAATTGAAGCCCAAGCCATAGTCCCATTGGTCGGTGGCAACCATGCAGAGAAAATCTTAACTGAGGAAGTTGAGACAGTTTTCGTGACTCCATCCCTTACTTTTTTCCCTTTCCTAGCTCCATCTCCCAGGCTTTGGGAGATTATGCTTCAGGGTTACGCTTCTTGTGGTCAGGATGTAAAGTTGAGAGAAACTTTGATGTGTGGATGAGTGAGGGTTATGTCCCAGTGCCTCCCCTAAGTGAAGATTTCTCACAAACTTTAAGCCCCCTGTGTATGTTTGCCTGTAGTCTGAACTGTTGACAGAGTTAGAAACTATTATCTGGTTTGCACTATCGTTTTCCACATGTTGCCTTGAGTTTCTATTGAAAGTTTAACGAGAAAATCTAGTTAATAATAGCTTATAGTTCTACAGCATCACATCTGTTGTATTTGACCTATTCCTCTCAGAATAGGTAGCACTCTCTCTATAATGTTGCATATTGGTTGTTTGTTCCTTCCCTACTGGCGCTTTTTTCCCTTTTAAATTATTACAGCCATCCTGATGGGTATGGTGATCTTTCTCATGAATTTAATTTGCATTTTCCTAAAGACTAAGGTTGCCGAGCATGCTTTTATATGTTTATTAGCTACTTATACATCATCTTTTGTAAAATACAAGTTCAGATCTGCTGCTCAATTTTAGGGTTGCTTGTTGTCTCATTAGTGAAATGCAAACAACTTCTTGTGCCATGGTCCAGTGCTTGGGTGCTAACCAAAGGGCCCAACTCAGCCCTGGGATCAAAAGCCTGGTGATTGTTGCCCAAAGAGCACAACCTGAGAAACCTATGGGACAGTTTGTTGTCCTGCAGGTGTCCTAGAAGTCGCAGTCAATATGATGACACAAGAGTTTAGTAAATGAGTTCTTCAACAGCTATGTGCTTTGCAGCCATTTTTTCCCCAATTTGTGGCTTGTCTTTTCATTTTCCTGTTTTCTGAAGTGCCAAAGTTTTAAATTTTGGTGGTCTAATTTAATGGACTGTCTTTTTGGTATCTCACCTAAGAAGTCTTCGTCTAAACCAAAGTCTTGAAGATTATATTTTTGTTCTAAAAGCTGCACTAGTGTTTACATTGAGGTCTGCAATTCGTTTTTAGTTGTTATTTTTAATAAGATGAGGGTTAAAGTTCATGTTTGGCATGTAGATTTCCATCTCAAATGTTTATTCAATTTTGCAAAATAATAACAGCCAAATAACGTGCCATTGATATCTATGGAAAATAATTTCTAAAACAAAAAAATAATGAAAAGTGTTTTTCACAATTTTAACCTTTAATGTATGGTTTAAGAAAAGATTTAGTCTCATGTCTGCTTTTGCATTTGCTCTGTTGCAGTATTACACAGGTAACCTGTAGGAAATTGCTTTGCATATTTGTGAGAGAATCAGAGTGAAAATTTCAAATAATGCAGTAGTAGTACAACTGCTAGTTTTAATTTCGTGGATCTGCAGTTTCCTCTATGAGAACTTCTGGTAGAGGAACTTACTGCATTTCATTTATGATCTGCCATTTCTTAGCATCTCATTTGATTTGTGTTTAGTTTTAAACATCTAAAATAATATATACTGCTAGGTGACTGTTAAGGGATTTTATACATGTGGCTTGGCATTACTGGTTCCATGGGCCAAAGAAAGTTTTGTTAGAACAGAACTGCACACTTTCATATATTTATCACCTATGACTGCTTTTATATTTTATGTTACAGAGACAAAGTTGAGTAGTTTTGAGAAAGCCATATGACCTGTGAACCCCAAATACTTACTATTGGCTAATGGTGAATAGGCCCTCAACACGCATGATTCTTCTGTGCAGAACAGAACGAAGTGCTACCTAGTCCTGTATCCATCCCATAATCAACTGATGATCTGACTGTGTGATTCATAGGGTTTTCATTGGCAGATTATTAAAAGTATTTTCCTGTAATTAATAGCAGCAGCTAGTCTCTATAAAGCGTAAATACGAAAAGATAACTGAACTGTCACATACTGGAAAAATTAGACCTAGTCTTTCTGCCTTGGTGCTATTTATATTTTCTTAGTCTTCAAAGGATACTTTCCTAATAAAAAAATTAATGGCGTGCTGAGGAGTAGGAATGAAATAGTAATTGCTCTTCTCATCAAGTCAAGATATATAAAGTGCTGCTTTCAAATAAGTATCTCAGAAATATTAAAAGGTATGTGAAACACTGTCAAGTTTCATCTTTAAAGTTTCGATTTGCACTATTTCAGGATGATCTTGAGGACCTTATTTTTAATTGGGATGAGAGCAAAAGCATTGGTGACATCTTTCTTAAATATGTAAGTATATTAATGAAAGTATTCATCAAGAACTGCCAGAATGTATCCATCAAGGACAACCTCCTACCCAGGAGACTTTCCAGATAAATGAAAGCTAACCTTTGAAATGGGAGATAATTTAAATGTCAAGATGGCCGTGTTTGTACAATGCAAATGCTCTTGCTTTATTAATCATATTTTTTATACGTAGTACTTTCTTGATAGCTCAAGACCATAATTAATGACATTATTGGATTGTTGTCATATGAGATTACTGTTTTGCTACCAAACGGTTTTGTCCTTAAAAAGTGGCCACAGAGGGCTGAGCCCCGGTGGCGTAGTGGTTGTGCGCGGGACTGCGGCCCACTGGGACGGAGGTTCAATTCCAGCAGTGGGGCTGGGCCTCCTACTCCCACCACCGGAGAGCAGTGATGCTCCCCCCCCCCCAAAAAAAAAAAAAAGTGGCCACAGGCTAAGTTTTTGAAATTTTCTTTGAATGAATTTTTCTCTTTCTTACAACAATCTATACATTGCATTAAGCACATTTGTACATATATTGCCATAAGTCGAGTTTTTTTTAAACCATTCTTTGCTTTCATTATCTATGCTCTATATAGAAGCTTCTAATTAACTATTTAAAAATAAATTCACTTTGGAGAAAGTATGTGATTCATTCATTGGAATAGGATTTACTGGTTTTAGTGCTTGGATCCTGCCTCATTTGTCTATCTTGTTTTCAAAGACTACCTCTTTCTAATTTCCTTCTTTGTCTTACAATCTTTTGGATGTTTTTTCGATTAAGACAATAATATATACAAATTATGACCGTATGTACTTGTACATCTGTTTGTGTCCTTAGTTACTCTATACATTTTTTCTTGTCTTTTTGAGTAATATACTTGATCTATAGTGTAGACTGTTGCCGTCATTAAAGACTTTGCATGTTCTTGGCTTCAGGATAAATAGCTTAAATGGATTACTACATTTTGAATGCATATTATTTTAGAAGTTTAGATAGTTTTTTTGGTTATATTAATAAATTAAGCATTAGTGTGCTTTAAGGGTTTTTTTTGTTTGCTACTAAAATTTTGTGTTCTGTGTGCTAATTGATGAATTTTTGTTCTGCAATTAATTAACTAATACATTTCAATATTTAGTTATGAAGAAACTTTTTGTTTGCATTCAGTGTATCTGATAAATTTTGGTTACTTTAAGATTCGTTGTCTAAAGGTGACATGCATAAAATTATTGTTTTTTCCTTTCCCTTTTTAGTCAAAAGATTTGATAAAAACCTACCCTCCTTTTGTAAACTTTTTTGAAATGAGCAAGGAAATGATTATTAAATGTGAAAAACAAAAGCCAAGATTTCATGCTTTTCTGAAGGTAATGTACTTTCAAATAAAAAGCCTGGGTCATTTCTGAAAGGATTTTATTAAAAATGACTAAGCTATAGATTATAACTTCAATAAAATATATTGAATAAGAAATAAGAGCACTTTAATGTTTATCTGTAGGTTTTAGCTATGGCTGAGAGAAGCAGTAATGTTTTCTTTTAGCAGGTTTGACATATTAGGGAGCTAAAGCAGCCAGGTGAATGAGAATGTTACATATAGTTGTGGAAGTTATTAGAACTTTAGTCTTCAAACATTTAAAAATTTTCCAGCAAGTTTTTAATTGCCTTTAATGATGTCTTTCTCTTAGCAAATAGTGTATTCTCTTTACTCAAAAATATCAGTATTATTTATATCTATTATTTCTTTGGATTGTATGAACTTAAGAGGCAGTTAAAGTGGGATGCATGATGGAACTCACTTTCTATTTGCCTTTTTTTTTTTTTGTGGCATCACTGCCCTGGTGGGAGTAGGAAGCCCAGCCTTGCTCTGGAGAGCTGCTGCTGGATTTGAACTGTCAACCCTGTGGGCCACCATCCCGCACACGACCACTATGCCTTGCTAGCCTGTGGCTGGCCAATAGGTCATCTCAGACCTTTTAGGGTTGCCACATTTTAGTCTATAGTGTGCACACACATACATATAGCACATGCATGCTTAAAATGTGCACAGCACACTTACAGAAAATGAGCACATGGAGTCTTGCAAATTTGTACACCACATGTGCTATTTGTGTAAAAGTAGAGTACTTAACCACAATAACTGTTACAATGCAACTACCACCCAGTCTGCCCCAATACTTGTTATCGGGACCACTGATGATGTGGTGCAATGTGTTGAATGTTTCCAGAAAATCATTGGTTTAAATGATTGAATATGTTCATTCTTTTCAGATAAACCAAGCTAAACCAGAATGTGGACGGCAAACCCTTGTTGAACTTCTCATCCGTCCAGTGCAGAGGTTACCCAGTGTTGCCCTGCTCTTAAATGGTATCAGCAGTCTGTTTTGAGACCACTTTAGACATGTGCTTTTGTTTGTCCCTCCAAAACATTTCGAATTTCTAACTTGTATCCTCTTGTTGGACTTTGGCATTAAAGTTTAAGTATGTATCTCTTTTACAAAGAAAACAGCTTTATACATGTATATAATCTTAGAAAATAATCACTGGTGGTACACGTTTTCCATCTAGATGCATTTTATTTGTTTAGATATAACTTATATTGACGAGTTGTATTATAGTTTCCATTTTGTGTGTCAGTAATTGAAAATCAATTTATATGCATGTAAGCTCAGAGTTCAATCACAAACTCACAAGAAGAGATGTCCTAAAGTTTTATAGTCCTTTCTGGAGTTTTAATTTCTGTTTCCTTGGCTTTGTACTTAGTTTTTTTCTTAGCTTGTTCAAAACACCTTTAAATATAGATTTATATTTTCTAGTGCTTGAACTCCAGCTATAAATAGTAAATTACACATTAGAGGTAATTTTTTGTAGTTTTTGCTTGTGTTAAAAGATGCTGCACACATTTTAAATGTATGCCATTATAATGCATAAAATGAACATTTTAAGGACGTGTCAAGTTTTTATTATTTTAATTCAATACAAAAAATAAAATGCAAAAAAAAGTATTTTGATCCTTAAGTGTTTAGAATTTCAGACCCTGTTTAATTTTATTTTTTTCTTTGGGCTATATTAATAGATTGTAGTCAGAACTAAAATTGTCATAGTTTTTCTCTAGACTTACATGATTGATAATTCATTTATAAAATGATCCACCAATCCCTTTAAACAACTAGATTTTAATAATTCATTTATAAAATGATCCACCAATCCCTTTAAACAACTAGATTTTTAAAAATAAATAATTTTATTGGGGCCTCTTACAGCTATTATAACATTCAATACATCATCTGTATCAAGCACATTTGCACACATGTTGCCACATACATTTCCAAACATTTTCCACTTGAGCCCTTGGTATTAGCTTCTCTTTAAAATAAAAAAAAAAGAAGAAGCTATCTCCCCCCCCCCCTTTTTTTAATGAATCATTTTATTTCACACACCTCTCCTCACAATCCATACATGTGTCAATTGTATGCAGGCCTCATTTGCACACTTGTTGCCATCATCATTCTCAAAACATCCTCCCTCCACTTAGACCCCCAGTTCCAGCTCCCCATGTTTCCCTTCCTCCCTACCACCCATGAACCTTTAATAATTTACAAATTGCTATTTCATATTGTACAATGTCCAATGTGTCCCTTCACTCACTTCCCTGTTGGCCATGCCCCAGAGAGGAGGTTCTATGTAGATCCCTGAAGTTAGTTCCCCCTTTCTATTCCACCATCCCTCCACCCTCCCAGTCTCCCCACTCCCATCACTCATCCTGAGGGAATATCTATCCTAAGTTCCCCATGTTTCTGCCTCTAGTGTACATCCCCTGTTCTAGTAGGACTTGTCTGGTAGAACCAGGAGCATGATAGTGGGTGAGAGGAAGGATTAGAGAACTAGAGGAAAGGTGCCTATTTCGTTGTTACTACACTGTATCTTAACTGGCTCATCTCCCTGTAACCCCTCTGTAAGAGGATAGCACTTCACCTATTGATGGGCTTTGGGAAACAACTAGAGACTTCAAAAAGCTGCTAAAAAATGGAACTGAAAGATATTGGAAGTTTTTCCATGAAATTTTTGAAGACATTACATACAGATATGCACAAGCCTATAAGCTTCCATGAACAAGCTTTCATTCTACCAAAATGAATATATTTGGTGATTTGCATATAATCACAATTATTTAATTAAGATGCTGTTGCAATAAAAGCAACTTGACGTCTGAGTTTTTTCCCACTCACCAGATTGGTGTCTGGCAGTAGAGTGAGAATAGAGTTGGTAGGAATGTGCTTCATATGGCATAGAATAAACAATCCAGGTAAGAAAGAAAGTACATGTGCCAGTGGGCTCAGGCATCACAAGGACCGGGAGGCTGGCACGGGGCCCGGCTGTATTTTTTTCTGTTGTACATCGCCTCCTTATAACTTGGAGCCGACTCAGCAACACATAACAACATTGATTCTAGAGATAATTGAGGACTGTATATTTTCATGGTGTAGAAGAATTGAGAAGTCAGTTTTCCAGCTTTACTAGACTTGAGAAAGCAGTGTAAGAAAAGATGTATTTTATAGTTTGAAAATTTGGTCAATAAAAAATATGGTCACCTTAAAAGTTAAGAAGAGAACTTCTAAGGAAACATTACTTAAATGTTTTCTTAAAAGCAAAAATCTACCTTTGAAAATAAAACAGGCTACTGATAATAGACAACATTTAAAAAAATCTTAATTGGAAGCACTATTTTACTTAGTTATAAGAAAGACATTTTGTGTAATATGTGAAAGAATAATAATTTATAAACTATCAAGTGTTGAGAGGGAGGGGACAAATGAGCTGTACCAAGGACTGAAGTAGGAAACAAATGTTTTGCGAATGATGATGGCACAAATGTACAAATGTGCTTGACACGATGAGTGAATGGATAGATGGATGGATTGCAATTAAAAATTGTACAAGCTCCCCGAAAAATTAAAAAAGGAAAAAGAAAAACATTTTATCATTACAGATATCAAGAAGCACACAACTGATGACAATCCTGACAAAAGCATTCTGGAAAAAGCTATTGCGTCTCTGAAGGAAGTAATGACGTAAGTGCATCATTTGATTTTTCTTATGTCAGAATTGATTCAATGGCAGTGTGATGAGAAGTTTTGTTTCCTTAATTTACAATTAAATTGATGGAAGAATGGATAGAAAATATCAAAAGCAAATTTGTGTTAATTAACAGATAAGTTATTTTCTCTTGAGATATATTGTACATTGGTTTTTTTTTTTTTTGTGAGCCTCACTGCCCTGGTGGGAGTAGGAGGCCCAGCCTTGCTCCTGGAGAGCTGCTGCTGGATATGAACCGCCAGCCCTGTGGACCACAGTCCCGCACTCAACCACTATGCCATCGGGGTTCAGCCCATATTGTACATTGAATAATCAAAAGCACATTTATCTCTCAGAAGTTTTGTGCTCCACTCTCTCCTCCCCCCTCTTCATTCTCCCCCATGTGCTCTGATCAGACATGCCCCTCTCCCTGAACCGCAGCTTCAGTGCTGTCCTCTGAAGTAAATGCTTCTAGGGGGAGTGGCACATGTCTTGATTTCTTGACTTCTGCTTCAATAGACATTGATTGTGGATCCAAGCAAGATGGAATTTGTGATAAATTGAATCTTAAAAAAAAAATGGAATCTTCTATGTTTACTCTAAGAATACCTACTGGTTCCATTTGTTAGGATTTTGTTTCTTTTAACATTGAGTTGTAATTCACACTGTACAGTGCAGTCCTTGCTCCTCATCTGCTGGCTCTTCACGTCCTCCAAGCAAGGTTGTGTCATCCGCATGCTCCAAGCTGAGAATGACCCTACCTCCTATCCTGGTGCTGTGTTCTTCATGTAGTCCAATTTCCCTGGTCATTAGCTAATCATGTGCATCTAATGACTATGGTGATTGGATACAACCGAAGGCTTTCCTGGTTTTAAACTATACAATATTTCCTTGTTCTGTTCAAACCACTACCTCTTTATCCTTGTACAGATTCCATATAAGCAAAATGAAGTGTTCAGAGATTCCCATTGTTGAAGTTATCCCTAGCTGTGAATTGTCCACATAGCTGAGTGCGTTAGCATGGACAGTGAAATGCAAGCAGTCATCTTTCAGGAATTCTCTGCTTTCAGCCTGGATCTATCTGACATCGGCATTTTTGTTATTTCTGTCTCAGTTTCAGTGGACGGACTTTCCCCGCCTTTTTGTTTGCTAGCTAATATTTAATTGGATTCCAGACATCATTAATTGTACATGGTTGAGTGCTGGATATTTTTGTATTCCTGCAATAATTTTTAACTCTTTTTGGTTGTTTAAAAGCAAGTGTGGGGCTGAGGCCCGGTGGCGTAGTGATTGTGCGGGGAACTGCGGTCCACTGGGATGGAGGTTCAATTCCGGCTCCCAGGAGCAAAGGTTGGGCCTCCTAATCCCACCACCTGAGGGCAGTGATGCCCCCCGCCCCCCCCCCAAAAAAAAAAAAAAAAAAAGCAAGTGTGATCTGTTGGTGTGTGTTTTCAAGTTTTGTTAAGGGAAGATTATGACAGCACGTTTATCTAGGGTTAATTTTCTCCACTATGTGGGCATGCCCCTTCTTACTGCTTTCCCTGATACTCCATGAATATCAAGATTTCCACTGCTTCATAGGAACACGGACTAT
>PVJH01033884.1:0-21147 GCA_004026705.1 Nesogale talazaci | reverse complement strand
ACATGGAAGAAGCATGACAGCCTGGGTGATTAGCTATCAGGCATTAAAGAACAAAAAATCACGTCATTGTGAGTAAGGGGGAGAGCAGAGTGGGGACACAAAACCCATCTGTGGGCAACTGGACATTCCCTCACAGAAGGTCTCGGGGGAGGGGACGAGATGGTGCAATTTAAAAATGATAAAACATACAATGTTCCTCTAGTTCTTAAATGCTTTCTCTCCTTCCCCTCCCCCCCCACCCCACTATCATGCTCTTAATTCTACCTTACAAATCCAGCTGTACACTGGTACAGACAGGAACTGGAAACACAGGGAATCCAAGAAAAAAGAACCCTTTAAGACCAGTGGTGAGAAGGACAATAATGGGAGGGTGGAGGGAAGGTGGGGTAGAAAGGGAGAACAGATTGCAAGGATCTCCATAGAACCTCCTCCCTGAGGAATGGACAACAGAGAAGTAGGTAAAGGAGATGTTATATGGTGTAAGATATGACAAAATAGGGCTGAGCCCCTGTGGTGTAGTGGTTGTGCGCGGGACTGCAGCCCACTGGGACGGTTCAACTTCAGCAGTGGGGCTGTGCCTCCTACTCCCACCACCAGAGAGCAGTGATGACCCCCCCCCCAAAATGTAAAAATATATGACAAAATAATAATTTATAAATTATCAAGGGTTCATGGGGGGGGGAGCAGGGCAAAGTCAGGGGCTTAGATAGAAAGCAAGTGTTTTGAGAACGATGAAGTAAACAAATATACAAAGTGCTTGACACAATGAATGTATGTGTGGATTGTGATAAGAGTCCCCAATAAAATAATAAAAAATAAAGAGAAGCAGGTGTGAAAACACACAAAAAGAATACAGCATGGTTTTAAATCAGGAAATGCATTTTTTGGAGTTGAAACCTCTCACCATACTTATTTAATTTGTATTCTGAACAAAGAAACTGGATTATATGAAAAAGGAGATTTTATGACTGAAGGTAGGCTTATTAACAACCTATGATATACAAATGACACAACTTTGCTTGGAGAAGGAGGAGGAAGGAATTGAAGTGAGAAGAAATTGAAGCACTGGCTGATGAAGATCAAAGATTACAGCCTTCAGTGTGGATTACAACTCAATGGAAAGAAGACTACCATCCTCACACTGGACCAAGAGATAGAAACATCATGGTAAGTGGAGAAAAGCCTGAAGTCCAAATTTCTGACTTGTTTGGATTCACAATCAATGTTCATTAAAGCATCAACCAAGAGGTCACAAGATGTGTCGTATAAATCTGCTTCGTAAGACCTCCTTAAAACATTGAACAGCAAGGATATTACTTCGAGGACAATTGTGCACCTGAACCAAGCGCTGGTGTTTTCGATCATCTCTTAAGCATACGAAAGGTGGACATTGAATAAGGAAGGCAGAAGAAGAATGGATGCATTTGATTTGTGTGCTGGAGAAGGAAATGGAAAGTACCAGGGCATGCTGAAGGATAAAACCAATCTGTCTTACAGGAAGGAAGGCCAGAGTGCTCTTAGAGGCAAAGATAGCAATACTTCATCTCATGAATTTTGGATATGTGGTCAGAAAAGACCAGACCCTGGAGAAGGGCCTTATGCTTGATAAAGTAGCGAGGCTTCAAAAGATGAAAGACCCTCATGGAGGTGGATTGATGCAGTGGCTGCAACAGGAGACACACCAATGAAAACAGTTAGCTTAACATGTAATGCCTTCTCATTGGCTCTCCCTTTTCACCTCTTCAAAGTTGTTTCAGTTTTTAACATTTTCTGCTTTCTTTTTGGTTTTTTTTTAATGTATTGTCTAGTAGTGGCTGTTGGTGTGAATCATTTGCTTGCTTGTTTCTTTGCTTCCTCTGTCTGTTTTGTATGATTTTCTGTACATGGAATCCATGATAGTAAATTCTACAGAGGCAGTCACTAAACTGATCATTGCTTAGGGACATGGCAGGGGAGCATGGGAGGTGGGATGGGGTGCTAACAATAATGAGGACGAGAAGACAATGTTTTGAAATTCATTGTGGTGATGATGACTCAAATCTTAATACACTGAGTGATTAGATTGTATGATATATGAAGCACATGGCAATAAAACGACTTTTAAAACAGAAGACCCAAGAGTGGAATGCGTGCTTTGGATTCTGAGATCCTGCACATTGAACCTACTTGATCCAAGAGACAGCTGTGACACAAAAAAAGAAACAGAGTAATAGGAGAGGGGTGGCAATACCAGTATCCAGAGCACAAGGCAGAGAAGCAGATTTTCTGGGGCATGGAGTATGTTCTGAAGTTATGTGCCTTTGGATAGGAAGCTGGTTGTGGAGTGGGGTAGCACTCCACAAGTGGAGAATCTTGGCTTGCTTAACCATGGAGCTAGAGGCAAGTGCCTTTGGGATGAGGCTTATGATACAGCCTTTGAACATTGATTGCAAGGTTTAAAGGGACTTTGTGACATCTTTTAAGCACGGCGAAGGCTAAGGAGTTCTGTGGCTGAAAGGCCAGAGAAAGACTTGCCTGCCAACATGGCTCAGAAGAAACTTTCCTGTCTGAATAACTGTATCCTGAAAACTTGCAACTTGTTAGCCTCTTTACCAATTCTGCTCATGGAAGTATTGTCTGAGTTCTGAGTGGTCACTGTAATGAATTCTCAAACTCTGAGTCTGAGACCACCACTTTTCTGTCAGTTGGATGTACTTTGATGGCTTGTGTGTTGCTGTGATGTTGGAAGTTACATCACTGAGATTTCAAATGCCAGTAGAGTCACTCAATATGAACACACAGCATAGTTTCCAGACTATAGAAGGAGTAAGCTGCCCACATCAAAGTAAGTAGCTATGGAAAACCTTATGCATATCATGTAATCATTGTCAGGTACTGAGGACTAATGAATGAAAGCAAAACTGTGAGAGGCAGTGTCTGAGGAGGGACCCTATGGGTCCAAGAGTACTCAAATATCACGGAGAAGGAGCTGAAGTCTTAGCCCAGAGTCGACCGTGGCAACCTGAAGGGAGTAAAGTCTGTGGGAGTGGAGACGTTGGGAATTTTATTTTCCAATGGAGGATGGCTCAAAGGTATTAAGAAATAGCTACAAAAACTTATTAAACATTTGTACTTGGAATGTGCAAAATATGAATTTAGGAAAATTGGAAGTCATCAAAAACGGAGTGGAAAATGTAAACTGATGTCCTAGGCATTAGTGAGTTGAAATAGACTGGTATTGGCCATTTTGAATCAGAAAACCATATGACTTGTTACTTGTTATTCCAGAATAGCATAATCAAGAGGAATGTGCTTGCATTCATTGTCACAAAGAACATTTCAAAAGCAATCTTGCTATGAACATGTCGTTGGTTTTGCAAAATTCTATCATGAAATCTTCAGATTTATTTCACCAAGACCATATTTTCTTTGTTTGTTTGTTTGTTTTTTGTTTTGCTTTTTTGGGGGGAGAGGCATCACTGCCCTCTGGTGGTCATGGGAGCTACCCAGCGCTGCTTCCGAGAGTCTCTGCTGGATTTGAACCGCCAAGCCTGGGGGCCGCAGTCCTGCACTCAACCACTTACGCCACCGGGGCTCAGCCCAAGACCATATTTTCAAACTGCTGTTCCTTACTCTTTGTTTCCAACTTTTGCATTCTAATTGTCAATAATTATGCACATGGCTAGCTTTGTGGATGGTGCGTAGCTTTGAATCATAGTTTTATTGATTGAATTTCCTTAAAGTTGGATAGATACAATCTTATCACAGATGCCACTGTACTTCATGATAGATTTTGAAGTGCCCTTTATGATAATGAACACAACACTATTCCTGTTGATTGTTTTATTTCTGTTATAGTAAATCATGCAATTTTCTGGTTCAAAATGTCCATCACTAGCTCATTTTAAATCATTAATGCCTAGGACATCAATCATTTTGCATTCTATTTATTTTTTGATGACTTTAAATTTTCTGTCATAATTCATACTTTCCAAATTTTGATGGTTAGTTGATTTCTTCAGCTACTTCACACCCTACCTTCCGATTTTGAGTTGTGCATGAGCAACACATGAAAATCCCATAGGCTTTATTCCATTCATGTCAGCATGGCCAATTCTCTTGAGAAAGCAGCTCCTCCTCAGACACATTTCAAGTGCCTTCTGACCTGAGGAGCCCTTCTTCTGGCACTCTCTCTAACGATGTTTGATTCCACTCATTAGGCCTCAGCACACGACAAAGTTTAAAGGCTATGCATAAAGTTTTCAGCGGCTACATGGGTGGCTGATTCTTCTTTGTAGTCTGTTCTTAGTCAGTAAGCTCTGCTGTATGTTCACTGTATGTCAGTTTCCCTACTGACATTTGAAATATCAGTGTCCTCACAACTTCCAACATTACAATAACACACAGCCACTACAGTATGACAGACAAATGGTAGAGGGAATTGTCTTAGGGTATGCAAAGATGATAGATAGATGATAGATAGATAGAGGCAGAGAGAGACATGTACTGCAAGGGCTTTGCTCATGTGGTTGTAGAATAGTTGTGGTAGTTAGATTTTATGTCAACCTGCACCTATGTAAACGTGTGGTGGGTGGAGTCCAATCTGTATATCAGGTAGCCTGCTGGTGCCTCCTTGGAATGTGACCTTGTAATAAGAGAGACAGAGAACTTCTCCCTCTTGCCCTTCTTCCTTGCTAGGACTGTTTGTCTTTCCCAAAAAGCAGCTCCTTGTGGACTGCTGACTTGGAGAGCTGTCATCATTCTGATATGTTTCCACTAATCTTGAATTTCTGTGACTTGTACCCACTGACCTGTGATCGACGTGCCTCACCTTTCTGCGCCCTCGGCCTGCAGCTGCATGAGTCCGATGATGGTCCCAGATTGCCTCGGATCCATGGGTTTGAGTTAGACTGAGTTGGGATACTTTCTCATATGTGAGTGTCTCTTGCTTTCTTCAGACAAACCAACCTAACACACTCTGGCAAATTTCCAAAATCTGCAGATTAGGAAGCAGACTGAAAAATGAGGTTTACTTCTCATGATTCATAGGTCAGATGACAGAAAAAGTGCATGGGAATGGAAGCAAGAGAGTTTAAGTTCTATAAAATGTCTATTTATGGGCTGAAAGTGGATTCTCCTCAATGGAAACTACTTTGGGATATGTTTCATTACATTATATCAATGTAGAATGTGATTGTATTATATCACACGAGATTCCACTATGGGTTAGCCATTTGTCTAGTGTTGGGCCTGTTGACTCATAAAATTAGCCATCACAAGACTGTTTCCTAATCTTTCTCTTATTTTATAATAAAGCACTGCTTAGACTTGAACACGACTGCAAAAGGGTCTGATTTCCTAATTCTTTCTGATATACCCTTATTTCTAGTCCTGTTTGTCTTCATAAATGCCTTTAGGATTATCTTTAGACTTTGAGAATATCCTAAAGTTCAAACTACAGAAAAATCACCAGCAAGTACTGAATCAAAGAATTAAAACAAATGGTTGTCTTTTCTTAATGTATGAAAAATTTGGTTTTTATTGACAGAGTAAAAGTAAGGGGAGACTATTCTTAATAGTCTGCCTAGCTACAGTTTTTCATTTTTTCCCAACACATAAAGCATTCATTTAATATGCATTTTATATTTTCCTTTGGAGAACTTTATAAGTATTTTTTTCCTTTTTAAAAAATCCTTTTATGGGGGGGGGGGCTCATACAACTCTTATCACAATCCATACATAAGTCCACTGTGTGTCAAGCACATCTGTACATCCGCTGCCCTCATCATTCTCATAACATTTGCTTTCTACCTAAGCCCTTGGCATCGGCTCCTCATTTTTCCCCTCCCTCCCTGCCTCCCACCCCCACCCCCCACCATGTAAACCCTGATTGTCTTATTTTTGTGGGTGGGCATCACTGCCTTCTGGTGGTCATGAGAGCTACCCAGTGCTGCTCCTGAGAGCTGCCGCTGGATTTGAACCGCCAAGCCTGTGGGCCACAGTCCCGCACTCAATCACTTACGCCACCGGGGCTCAGCCCATGATTGTCTTATTTTTAATACAGATGTTTTACTTTTAGAACTTCTAAGATTATGAACATGAATATTTGAAAAGATATTTATGAAGAACTGAGATATGAAACAGCCTAAATTTACAACAACTAAAAAACTTCACACTATCAATTTGACTCGGACTTCGAGTAACTCTATGTTTACTTACATAAATTATCATGTAGCAACAAAATATTGAATAACCACTATGCTTGAGTAATGTAGGATAGTATTTAATGGCATCAAATATTTATGATACTTTCAGATGAATATAATACTTAAAAATGATATCTGCATTATGATTTTATTTTGTATACAGAAAAAATATTGTTGTGTCCACATAAAATCATTTCCAATTTTTAGATTAATGATGACAGGCTTAAGAGCAATTTAAAACTACATAGGTGATAAGCCTCCAGAAAACTCCCTTTATCTACAATTGTGGAGTGGGAGAAAAATGACTATTAAACAGAGTGATTTGGAGTGATTTGGAGTACTGTAGAAGATCGAAGGCATAAATCTGAATTGAACGGTTAAAACTCTGTCAGAGAGTCTCCTCCATGATGCAGGCTGGGCCTGATTTGGTTTCCAAAATTTTCTGAATCTTTGGTTGGTAGCATGAGTCAGTTCATGTGAACCAGAGAAACAAATCCATTGTGCACTCATGTGTATAATAAAGAGCTTTATATAAAAGAGCCATTGTATATTGAGAAACATTCCAGTCCTGTCCAGAACAAGTCCATAAGTCCAATTTTAGCCCTATGTCCAATACTAGCACCCAAATTCCTCTAGATTCAAGCAGCCATGCAATAATGCCAAAGGCAGGAAGATCACAGGCCAGTGGGTGGAAAGTCTTGGAGATCCAGTGGTGGTGACAGGATTTCAGCACTGGAGTGGGTCTCCATGTGGCTCCCCCAGCTCCAGGGCTCTGGCTCCACCAGTGTGTCTCCATGTGGCTTGTCAACAGGGATGTCTCACAGGAAGAGGAAGCAGAGTGTGGAGGTCATATGCTGATGTAAAATTTCAGGATTGAGATGTGGGGGCAGAGTCTGCCCTGTTAATCTGGAGATAGCCATTGAGTAGCCAATGGAGCCTCTGTGTGGACATGACTTTCTCCTGGTACGTCTGGGAAATATCGCGGTATTTCCCTGGTGGGGATGAGAAGCGATCTCTCCAGTTGTTGGGAGTTAGTCTCAGAGACAATGAATTACGGACAAGATGGTAGTATCTGAGGAATTGAAGGAACCAGAGGAGAAGCCACACGGCCTTAGCCTAATGGAACCAGACCTCTGAAGCTGGCAAAGCCACATGGCGACCCCTGCCAGAGCTGAGTTGCCTCTGCCACCACTGGATGCTGTTGACGGACCCTGAGCCCTGGAAGCGAGGAGCCATGGGGGACCCCTACCAGCGTGGGGATTCTGCACCCACTGACCTGTGACTTCGTGAGTTGGAAGGAAACGTTATAGACTGGTATCAGGCATCTGGGCTAATATCGGACTTATGACTTTAAACTGGATTGGGATGGGATGTTTTCTTAATGTCCCATTCCTCTTGTATATAAACCTTACCCTTATACCTGTATGCATGCCTATGAATTTTGTTTCTCTAGTCTACCTAGACTAGCACACAGAGAGAGTGTGTGCATGGGTCTGGCCTCCAGTGAGCTATATATTTCCCTACCACAGCGGTTCTCAACCTGTAGGTTGCAACCCCTTTGGGGTTGAATGACACTTTCACAGGGGTTATTCAATTCATAACAGTAGCGAAAATACAGTTATGAAGCAGCAACAAAAATAATTTTATGGTTGAGAGGGTCACTACAACATGAGGAATGGTATTAAAGGGTCATAGCATTAGGAAGGTTGAGAACCACTGCCCTAGCACCTCTAAATAAGGTCATCAAGCTGTGACCTGATTGACAGGCTAAGCTTCACCCCTTCCCTGTTAATAGTCTCAACAATGACAGAGGATTATGTAACCACCACATAATGTTTTGTTTGTATAGATTGTATATCAGATTTGTTATGTCATTTGAAGTCACCCTCTTGAAGTTGTGTTATAGGTTTTCCTGTTTTTCGGTATATGAAACCCAGTATTGATGAACCTGTGGGAACAGCGAGTAGAATAAGGGTCCAGGAGGAGGTGGGTAGAGTGGCAGCAGTGGTGGTGGAGATAATAGGGAGATGATGTCAAGGAAACTAGGTGGAAAAAGAATGTTCGGTAACTTATTGTGGTAGCAATTGTACAATTCTACCGGACATGATAAAACTATGGAAGGATATGACATATGTATTAAAGAGCAATTAATAGAAAAAAGTACTTGATTTTTCTCTTTAAATTATATACAATGGGCACGTGTTATTTTATGGACATAAAACCTCCCATAAAATTTAAAAGGGAATACTACCCATATTCTGGAGTGTGAAATGTGCCCACTTAAGGGACAAGGAGACAAGATAGGATAGTTAGGAACAAATCTAAAGACATGCAATCTGCATTAGAGTGACTTTTTAAGTAGTGTTTTTTTTTCCATCTCATTTTTCTGTGCTTCTCTGTTATTTTTTAAAGGGACATCATCATTGAGTTATGGTATTTGTTATGATAATGATTTTCATAGATTCATTTCTTAAGAACTGTGAAACATTGGTGTCTTGACAAGTTATCAAATGAAATGCAAATATTTTTGTACCCAAAAAATTGAATTGTGGTTTCTCAGATGTGTGGGGGCTCCCATTGAAGCTAGCAATTCTTTTCTAACTACTTGACATCTAAGAATGGAAGGAGCCCTGGTGGTGATGTTGGGTAAACATTGGATTGCTAGTTGCAAGATTGGTGGTTCAAACACACCAGTCACTCAGTAGCTCAAAGAAGATGAGGCTCTACACTCCTATGAGCATGATGAAGTTCTATGACTCAATAAATGTTTACAGCCTCTGAGGCCCTATGTAGGGTCTATGTAGGTCAGAATTGACTTGATGACAGTGGACTTTAGTTTTATTGGTACGTAAACTATTTGATGATCTATGTCGTAGATAAAAAAAGGACTAAGCTTTCAGAGCATCTTCAATTTTACATAATGCTAGAAGTTAAGATCATTATTTTGGTCCATAGCCTCACCATTCTGTATATTTTGATCATATATATATATATATATATATATATATAATTGGTAAAGGCAAAAACCATACTAAAACTATTTACATTTCATTTGACAAAAGTGTCTTACCACATGCTTGCTTCGGCAGCACACATACCAAAAAAAAAAAAGTATCCTATCACTTCTCCCACTATATTGGGAATATAGTTCTAATCCGATAAATTTAGCAACTGTTTGCTTTGTGAAGGAACCATTCCACTTTTATTTGAAGTATTGATTGGGAGAATGGGGTGAGCTCAAAAGACTAATTAGATTATTAAATGAAAAATGTCAGCCTGCTCCTAAATCTTTAGCATTGGAAATCTCATGGTTTCTTGCTAAAAACTTTTGTTTTATCTGATGGTGTCCATTTAGTTCCAAGTAATCTAACTGAATGTGAAGGTTCTGAAAACTGGACAACCATAAAATGTTTCCAAACATGCAAAGACCAGAAATTAATTAAAAACCCAAACATGTCTTGAAGCCAAGGGATTCATTATTATTCATGATGTAAATGTCTTTGGTCAAACGGGGGGCAAAGTCAGAAAAAAAATTAAGAAGCCCTGAGAGTTATTTCCACCTCAGGCAAGCCTACGCTCACAGGAGTTATTTCAAAAAGATCCCTGAACCATGATGTAAAATAAATGGTACATCCAGATGTGCAGAGGAGCAATGGTATTGCAGTGGCTCGTGCTTAGGCTGCTGTCCTCTCTTTCGCCAATTCAAAGCCACCAGCTACTCTGCAGAATCAAGACTGGGCTTTTGACTCCCATCCTCAGTTTCAGTGTCAGAAATCCCCAGTGGTTCCTCTGAGTCATTATAGACTCCATAACAGTGAGTTTTATTTAAAAATAGATGTTTAAAGTCTAATAAATCGAGACAAGTCTTACACATAGATGCTTTCTTGTTTTTTGAATATATTTGGGTACTCTCCTAATTACAATGGTGTAACGGTGAAAAGCTTCGTTGTTGACTGAAAATTCAGGGGCTCAAATGTCCTTGTGGTTCCTCAGGAAAAGAGAGCCGGTGGTGCAAGGTTTGAACCCTCAGCTGCTGACACTCAGGGGTTCGAGACCATCAGTTACTGCCCAGGAGCAATGTCGGGCCGTCTGCTGTCATGGAAACCTTGGGGTAGTTCACCTCTCTCCTAGAGGGTTAATAGAAGTTGGAACGGACTCTAGGGCAACCTTTTTTTTTTTTTTTAATTTGCAAGTAGAATCTATGCTTATTTCAAATTGGGCAATTTACTTCCGATTGCCTTCCCAACTATTTTCTTACTTAATGTTGTATTAACAAACAAAAACCCATGTTTTCTCAGACAACTGTAGTCAGGAGAAAAAGGAGGAAACTCTGGAACGTGAAAAGCCCAGTGGATGCAATTCCAGACAAGGGAAATCAGACGTGCCAAGTCAAGACCACGTGAATTCCAGCCCTGTGTTCACAGAACCTGCCAAGATCACAACCCTGTAAGGGTAATGTACTTATCTTCACACCGGTTCGGAGTGCGAGGCAATCTCATGCACTACTTTGTTTCTTTTGTAAGATGCCCTGGTGGCATAGTGGTCGTGTGGTGGTTACGACTGCAACCTCTAAGGCCAGCCATTCAAATCCACCAGTTTCTCTGGGGATGAGAGATGAGATTTTTCTACTGTCTTAAAGAGTTACAGGCGAGGAAACCCACCGGGCCAGTTCAGTCCTGCCCTCCAGGGTCGCTAGGGGTGAGAAACGACTTGATGGCCATGAGTTTGGTTTGGAGTATTCGGATAAGGTATGAGTTCTGAATTGTGTGTGAAACTCTTTCATGTGTTCAGTTTTCAGGGCAGTCGACAAAGGCAAATCATCTACAAGGTCACTTCTCAGCAAGACAGCTCTGTCTTGCAAGTCATCAGTGGGCCTGAGACCTCTGTGCAAGATGAGCTCTCTGTGGATGCGATGCACGTCTTCATTGACGAACACGGTAAGTTCCGGGAGCTCGTGACGCAGGGCCCGTGGGGAAAGCTGGCATAAACAGGAAGCCTTGGTCCTGTGATGACACACAGAAGGCTCTTAGAACATGTTGTACACATGCCTGTCTCGGGTCTTTTGCACATGCCGTGTGGGTCCTTATGTTAATTCTAAATCATAAGAAAAAACCCTTTTCTGGACGCCCCAGGCTTGATCAGGTCCCTCTCTTATGTTCTGTTAGTACCCTGTTGTGTTGTTTTTTGATTTTATTAACGTTATTGTTTATTTGTATAATAATTTGATTAATGACACCTCTGCCCACTTTTGCTTCCCACCCCAAACTGCAAACGTTAGGAGAGAAATTCTCTGCCCCTAGGTAGAACTCAATACATTATTTCACTTTCTTAGTGTAAAATTGAAGATTAGATCCTTGGAAGTCCTCTGAGCAATTCTACCCTGAAGAAGCCTGGGTAGCTCAGGGAAGAAATGCTCGGCGTATACCTGAAAAGTCAGTGATTCAACCCATAAGTTGCTGCTGGGAGAAAGATGAGAATGTCTGCTTCCATACAGATTTGCAGCCTTGGAGATTGCACAAGGAAAGTCTCCTCTGTCCTATAGGGCTGCTCTGCCTTGAAATGGACCTGTTGGCAACACGCTTGATTTGGTGTGCTATATAGATCGAGGAGTAGCTTATAGTTTGAAGAGCTTTTCAATCTGTAGAGAAGCAAAATCAAACCCCAAGTCAACTCACTGGCAGCGAGTCAATGCTGCCTCATGGTGTCGCTCTAAGACATGACGGGGCTGCCCCATGTGAGTTTCCGAGGAGACTGACTCTCCCTCACTGCTGCTGAATTTACGCCGAGTGATAGTGACCCTCCTCCCCTGTTTATAGGCGTAGAAAGTCCAATCTTTCTGGCTTAAAAGCTAAGAGGATGGTTGTTATGAAAATGACTTTTATATTATAAAGAAAAAAAAGAGGAGCTGCTAGAGCAAGGATAGGGCACCGTTTTGCTGCCAAGGATCATTTGGATCTTTATTACGTCCTTCGCAGACCCTGCGAAATTACAGCTCAACAAGTGTTGTTAGGCACTGTCAAGTCGGTTCGGACGTACTGCCGCCTTACAATAGACCGCGCCACTCGCTGGTCCCCGTGCCACACCCTCCCAGTGGCGATGGGGCTTGAGCTCCGTGCAGCAGTCACGGTGCCATCCATCTTCTGGAAGGGCGTCCTCTTTTTCAGCGCCCCCCTACTTTACCAAGAGTCATGTCCTTCTCCAGGAACTGTGTGCTCCTGACAACATCTCCGAAGCCTGTGAGATGATGTCATCCATGCCTCTGGGGAGCCTTCTGGCTGGACTTCGTCCAAGGCCTATCTGTCTGCTCTTTGGTCACCCGTGGTCTTTTCAATATTCCTCACCAGTATTACCATTCAGATGCGTTGGTTCTTCCTCCTTATCTAGTGTTCAACTTTCAGATGCATACGAAGCAATGGAAAATATCATGGCTTGAGTTAAGCACACCTCCGTCCTCAAAGAAACCTCCTTGCTTGTCAACACTTTAAAGAAGTCTTGCGCAGAAGATTGGTACAATGCCATGTCTTCGTTCTCTTTGCTGCTGTTCCTATGAGCATTGATGGTACATCCAAAGCAAAGGTCACATTGACACATGAAGGGAATATGCATGTAAAAGTACGAAGACTATATGGGAGTGGTGAAAAATATTGAAATAAAAGAATAGAAAGCTTGATTGAGCAAAAATATCAAGATGACAAACTATCACGTCCCTTTTATCTAAGTCTATCTACTTCTTAAAGTGACCCTCTCTAATTGTTCCTCAAAAGAACTTTTACTTATAAAATTTCAATAATTTATTAATTATTTATAAATAAGTAATTGTAATGTATAAAACTAAAAATGTCTTTAATTTATGAAATTTAGAACATTCTATAATTGATAAAAATCACTGCCATGGAGACCATTCTGACTCATAACAGCCCTGTAGGACACGGTAGAACTGCCTCTGGCTGTCTGAGACTATCTTTTTATAGGAGGAGAAAGCCGTCTTTCTCCCGAGGAGCGGCTGATGTTTCCAACTGACGACCCTGTGGTTAATTGTTCAATTTGTAACCACTATGCCACCAGGGTTCAAACAGCATCTTCACACAGTTCAACTTGTTTTCCTTTACAATAGTCCTGGTGTTAGTCCGGATAAGCTAGAGAAACAAATTCATAAGCCTGCATATGGACATAAGAAAGAGTTTTATATTCAAGAGCAAATGTACGTTAAGAAAACATCCCAACCCAGTCCAGTCCAAGGTCAGAAGCCTCATATTAGCCCCTATGTCTGATAGCAATCTATAAGGTCCTCTTCAGACTCATGAAACATATGCAATGATGTCAAATGCATGACAATCACAGGCCAGTGGGTAGAAAGTCTTTGGCTCTAGTGATGTTGTAAGCTTTTCAGTGCTGGCAGGGCCCTCTCTGAAGCTTCTCAAGCATCTCCACACTGGCAGGGTTCTCTACATGGCTTTTTTGGAGAGCATCGTAGTGAAACTAAGACAAGTGTATTATTGAGAGAACATGCCTGGATCCATTCTGCTGAAGCTCAGTAGCAATACTTTTTTACGTACAACTTTTTAAAAAGTGAATGAAGAGAAATTTCAAATCAATCAATTAAGTAATTGAGTTCAAATTTATTTTAGCATATTATAGGTGAAGTATATCTAGAACACTCTCTTAGTGAGTTTTCTTTGAAATACGCCTCCTCTTCTCATGATATGTATTTTGTGAAGAAATATAAGTGATGGATCCATATTGTCAACTATAATTATTAAAGCAGTTCACTTAAAGCAGTTGCCTCTAACTTGAAAATAGTGTAAGTTGTAATGATAATGGACAAATAAATGGAAATTTTTTTTTTGCTGAAATTTCTGTATTTTACAGGGGAAATTAGGTCCTGTTATTTAAAATCTGGGAATCAGAAAGAAGGACCTTTGCAACACCAGTTGTCAAATTATGACTGCTTTTCTAATACGAGGTAAGTGGGGTTTTGTTTTTAGAACACCTATTACATTGCTGGAAGACCTGCGATTCTAACTGAAAATGAAATGAAGTGTTCTCATGTTAATCAGTTTACTGTGTGATGACATGGTTTTGATGTAAAAGGAAACAAATCTGTGACTTTTTAGTATAAGAAAAAAATAAACAGAACTTTCTGATCATAGTCAGTTCCCAAAATGAACATAAGAGCCTGTCACTATAACTAGAGAAGGAACCCTTGCAAGCATGAGAATGCTTATAATTCACCAGAGATTATGGCACTGTTCAAGAATCTATTATTAAACTTGTCCAAAAGGTTGGGCTGGAAATGTAGATAGTTGTCATTCACAGACGTGAAGGTAAACTGTACATATATCATCTAGACATCTTTCCCATTTTACTTTGGAATGTGTTGATTAGCCTTTCTAATTGTTGTAATTCAACTAATATCCATAAATTAGCAAGGAGGTCTTGAAAGGGAGTCAAAGACAGATAAGAAAACAAATGAACAACGTCACTCCAAGAACGAGTTTTGACCTCTCACTGAGTCCTAGCTCCAATTTAAGAACAATTAGTTCTCATGTCATAGCCTTGCTTGGTACTCATCCTCAGGAAGGGAACACAGAAATGCTATCGCAAAGAGTGGTGAAGAATCCAGACAGTCCCTGGCTGTTGGATAAAATAGCATCTGGCATCTTAAAGGCTTGCCTCCAAACAAGCAGTCGACTGAGTGAGATGTAATCTAAGTTCACGTGGAAGAAGCACGCCATCATCAGGCCCACAAGAGTTTACGATCCAAAGATGAAGAAAGGAATAATCTTAGAGCTTAATTTGTGAGAATCTGTTTTACAGAAGGTTATAGATGGCAGTGGGAGCCTAAGATACATTTGTGGAAATTGCATAGCAAATAAGTCGCTGGTGATTTCCCTCTATCTACAACAGGAGGATGGCAGGAAAGTGGTTACTGAGTAGAGTGTATCGGAGAGATGAATATAGAAGATCAGAATGACAAACCTGACTAAAATGATCAAACCCTTCTCAGTTGATCCCTGCTCTGATACATATTAAGCCTGATCTGGTTTTCAACAGCTTCTGTACACTCGTTTGTTCATATTGAGGTTTATCTCAGATATATTATGTCATTGGGAGTCACCCTCTTGAAGTTTTGTGATACGTTTTTCAGTATAGGAGACCCAGGATTGATGGATCTATTGGTACAGCAAGTAGAATAAGGATTTTGGGGGGTGAAAGGGGGGACACTGGTGGGGGGTATGGTGGGGACATAAAAGGGAGCGGATGTCAAGAAGTTTAGGAAGAAAAATAATTTCTTGGAATTGATTGTGGTAGCAATTAATTGTGCAACACAGCTTGATTGAAAGAGGGAATGATATGATATCTGTATTAAGTTTCTCTAAAACAGTTTTCAAAAATTAATTATTAGGCTGAGCCCAGTTGGCATAGTGGTTGAGTGAGGGACTGCGGCCCATTGGCTTGGTGGTTTAAATCCAGCAGCAGCAAGGCTGGTTACCTCCTACGACCACCAGAGAGGAGTGATGCCCCAAACAAAAAAAAAACAAAATTAATATTAAATTAGCTTGTATGTCTGATTATAATCTAATTAATGGCAACATTATGAAACCTCTAAATCATCTTAGTAGCAGACTGGATTCCTACTGAGTTTAAAGATTCTTTGCAGATAATCTATTATAGGTTAAGATTGATTGCCTTTGCATTAATGGTTTATATCTTTTTTAGGATTGTATGTAGCATTGAGGCTTTACAGGAGAGTGTGTCATAAGAACCGGGAGGTCCTAGCTTTACATTGGGGAGTATAAAAGGAGTTGTGTTGTTTTGGTTAGTTGCCCTGAAGTCAGCTCCGACACAGGGTGACCTTGCAGACAACAGAAGGAGAAGGTGCTCGGAGTGGCGCCTTCTTCATGATTGTTGGTGTGCTCTGGTGCAGTGCTGTGGCTTGTATGTCTTGCCTTGCAACCCAGAGGGGCCCATTTTCCAATGTTTCTTTTGGCAATACCATAGTGGGCCAGGTCACATCTGCTGACCAAAAGTTTGGTAGTTTAAATCTATCAGTGACTCTGCAAAAAAAAAAAAAAAGACCTGGTAATCTGCTGCTGTGCAGATCAAAGCGTAAAAAACCCCATGGGTTAGTTCCACGGTGTCTGATGGGATTGGGTAGGAATTTTAATCCGATATTCTTTTGTGACCTATTGGGTTAGATGTCAAATTTTTGGAGGTAGATCACTTGGCTTTTCTCCCTGGTCTCTTTTAGTTTGGAAGCTCCAGTAAAACGGGTGGTATAGCTTCTAATATCAATTTTAAATGCAGGTCCTGACAAACAGATGGGTAGGGGAAGAAAAAGACATGATAAGAATTTTAATGGCATCCAACAACAGCTCTCCAGGAGCAAGACTGGGCCTCCTACTCCCACCAGAGAGCAGTGATGTGCTTCCCCACCCCCCCCAAAAGAAAGAATATTGATGGCAAGCCATGTGGTCCTGCTCATTCTCCCCCCTCCCACCCCCAGGTATTCATGGAAATTCAAGGAGTGTTCCCATATTCCTAAAATAGTCTGCCCTACCTTGTGGAAATATTCGAATTCCCAACTTTTGGAGCATTCTATCACTACTACTCTGCAGGTGCCAGAATTTGGATTTTTTTGGTGGTTACTCTTTCCCTTCTCATCACACAAGCCCCACTGGACCGGGGTCCTGAGGCAACCTTGATCCTGAGGGAAACAGGCCCAGTTCTCCATTACCTGCCTAACCTTCCTCTCTTCCCCATCTCTTTGAGTCACACAAGAACCGATAAAACACAAACAGAAAACAGAGTATCTCCATTGTCAGCCAAAAAATCAAACGTGTTCATGCAAATGCATTCCGAAGAAGAACAGGAGCTTAGTTCCAGCTTCTCAGAATATTCTCTTACAATAGTTTAATCTGCTTAATTGTCTATAATGGCAGCTTTCTCAGGTGAAATATTTAACTGTGGGAAAAAAAACAGCTTTGAGAAAAATAATGCCATTTTGCAATCTTCAGTTGAAAGTGGTAATTTTTTTCAACTCATTTTAGAGCAAATATTTTTATAGCAAAGTAATTTTGCAAGTAAAATTTATTCTTATTTTCCTGGATAAATGTACTTCACACTCCTTTGTATAAATAGTTATATCTGATCAGTGACGATAGTCAAAATAAGGCCACACATGCAGACAGCATCTTAAAAAGAACCCAAAATACATAATGTGCAAATAAGGATTAAAGAGAGTGCCTATTGGGATTTCTGTCAGCGCAATTATTTTACAACATTCTTCATTCACTAAAAGCCACTTTTTTAAACTAGCTTTTAGTTTTGAATTACTCTTGCTATTAAACTTCCTCCAACTCTTGGTTATTTTCAATTCCTCTCAATTTCGTTTCCATATTAGAACTCTTCTTTGCTTAGCCTGCTTTGGCTTGGACTTAACTTTGCCACAGTGCATTTCCTCTCCGTGAACTAGCTTTTGGGGAGAAGGCCAGGCTGTGCTACTGCTAATGTGTTGAGGAATAATGAATGTGTTTATACTGAGCTCGTCTGTAAGGGCACGTGATTCTCGTGCAGTCTCTCAACCTATCAAAACCTTTCCCATTGTACCTTTTTATGTTACTTTCTATGTCTAAAACGATACCTGACTTCTAATAAAAGGATTATCATATATTTGTCCTTCTGTAATTGCAGAAGTATTACTGGTCTTTCCCAATGAAATGTCCAAAATACATGTGATGAAGTCTTGTCACTCTGTCTTTAAGGAGTATCCTAGCTGTACTTCTTTCAAGACATATCTACTCTTTTTTTTTTTTGGCAGCTGAGGGTGCATTCAGTATTCTTCTTCACCACGATTCAAATGCATCAATTTTTCTCCTATCTTCCTTATTCAGTGTCCAACTTTCACATGCATATAGGCAATTGAATTGACCATGGCTTGGGTCAGGTGAAACCATTGCTTTTCAATTTTCTAAAGAGGTCTTGCACAATAGATCTAGCTAGTACAGTGTGTCTTTCTCTTGACTGCTGCTTTCATGAGCATGGATTGTGGCTTCAACCAAGAAGACTACCAAAAAAGGGGAAGCTACCTAACGAGGGAGATTGGCACCATGACCTCCACAGTGGTCTGCAACATAGCAATGGTTATGAACACAGAACAGATGTGGGCAGCGTGTGGTCACTAAGAGCTGGTACAGACTCCTGGGTACTTAATAACAACAGAGAATGAGTTTGAATGGTCTGCAGTTGAATTTTTATAGCCCAAGGGTTTACTTTAATTAAAAATGCTTTAGGATGTAGACCTTCACCTACCTGTTAAATTGCATATTGGATACTTGTGTGCTTCCTGTTTCCAATTTAAAAAGTTTGGAGAGATCTTGTCCTAGTTTACCAAATAAAGGTATAAGCAGCAGATGCTTACATTTTGAAGTCAATTTTATTCCTTCCATTGTAGTCCTTTTAAAAATTTTCTTTGACCTACCAGATAGAAGCGATTGACTCCAGGAAGAGTTCTACTTTTCTCTGGATTTATTGGTTCCTTTCAGATGACCACAATCCCTCTGCCACGTGGTGGCAGTCAAGTCTCATTCTGGAAGTCCTGTCTGACTCCCATGCTGCCGCTGCCACTCTGTCAGACTCTTTCCAAGAATCCTCCTTCGAATTCTAAAGATCATTTGAAAAATAGCACTGCCTTTATTTAAATATCCAACATGCCATTATTCCCTGTTCCTGCAAGTAAAACCTAAAAACAAGAAAAGTTGGCACACAAAAAAGTCCCCATTCTAAGCGGACACACTATGATTTTGAGATTTGGGGAAGATGAAGAATTTCAGGAATTTTCTTCCATATCAAGAAGAAAACGTGTTAGAAGCCCATGGATATAGATTTGCTATTTCTTGAACTTCAGGTGGATGAAAAGATGGTAGTTCCATATGTACCCTAATTCCATTTATATTGTTTCCTAGAAGTAGCTCTGAGCATCACTGCTCTCCGGTGGTGGGAGTAGGAGGGCCAGCCCCATGGCTGGAATTGAACCTCTGTCCTAGTGGGCCGCAGTCCTGCGCACAACCACTAAGCCCCCGGGGCTCAGCCCTAGAAGTAGCTCTTGTAATTTTCACCATTAATCAGGCAACTGCGTTTAGCTAAATCTAATTTAAACAAATTTGTCTGTGCTATCACCTGAGCCAAACTAGATAATCAAGCTACAAAGAGGAGGGTAAGTAAGACTTGATGTGCTTATAGGTATCCTTATATTGTAGTTCACAATAGAGACTTGGGTTTTATCAACTTCACTTTCCATTTTAGAGAGGCTCAACAAGTTTCCATTCAGTTTATTTAATAGGGTGAGAATCTTTTGCCTTAAATCAGTAAAGCATAGACTTTTGGGATGGTTGTGTAGCTTAGCTCATAGTTTAAGAAAGGGAGAATTAGCAGCAGATAATTTGAGAAGATGTTTAAGTAAATGAAGATAGATGTAGACATTATTCAAATTGGTTGAAGACTGTTCATGCTAGTGGTTTTGTGGACATAAGAACCTCTTTGGTACCTTCAATGGGTAAACTGGTCCATGTCAATAATCAGGATCCCAGACAATGATATCTAAGTAAGGTGATGAATTTAAGTAAATAATGATAGCTGCAAGTATCTCATCTCCTTTTGACAAAAAGGAGCCAGAGGAATGAGGCTATCCTGATTGTGTGAGAACAAGCAGCATTTCCCCAGGAGGCTCTCTCTCTTCTGAAGGACACAGTCTGACGTGTCCTTGACTAAAACTGGCACTGTCTCCTAAAAGCTAGAGGAACGTTGGCAGAAAACCAGATGGAGAAAATATCTGGTTTTAGGATGTTTAGGATTTAGGAGGCAAAGAAAAATATCAGAAAATGCTAGTGCTGAGATTTAAAAAAAATGATTTAAATCCTGTCAGTCTACACATGATTAAAAGAATAAAAACATACAGATAGAGCTCACACCTAGAGTATGTCCCTTTAAAAAAGCTGTCTGTGCTATTTCTTATATGCTAAATGTACCTCGTTGCTGTGGGCGACATGTGTGGTGAGAGGGAATGGGAGAGTTTTGGGGACAGGGAGACAAGTAACATGGAACAGTCACTCTTTCTTCCTAATTTGAGTCTGGAGAATGATCAAGCCATTTAGTTCCTGTTGCTACCCAAACAAGACTAGAATCTGGTGCTGCCACCTTCCTGACCATTAGCAAAATGGAGGCTGCTACCTCTTAAACACCTCATAACCACCTTCTGGGCCCTGTGCACACCGCCACTCTGAAGACCTGAGCAACTTTAATGTGTGTAAAATAAATACCCTTCTTCCCGAAGGCAGCTGCATATATTTCATTTTTTCACTCTCTCCTGCTTACATAGAGTGGTAAAGGCCCATTCTTTGCGCTCTGAGGAATCTCAGGTGTCTCTGTGCTTCTGTATAATGGGGATTTCCAGGATCTCCAGGTAACCAAAGCTTTTGTGTCGCCCATCCCAGAGAAGTCCACATCAGTTCCTCCAGTACGACAACCTCTGAGAGTCAAGACGCCTCTTCCGGAGACCCTGCTGTCAGTGCGCTTCAACAACAGCTACTGCTAATGGTGGCTCGGAGAGCCCAGTCAGAAACCCCCCGGGTATGTTCCAGGAGTGCTGTTTGGGGCTGCTTCAAAGATTCTTAAAGATGTGTGCTTGATGTGCAAAGAGACTTTATTCTTGGGGCGAATGACATTGCCATCCAGGGATCTAAATTCCTAAGCATTTCTTTATTTGGCTGAGAGATAGGAATGTCTTTTTTTTGGATTTATTTCTTAAACCTTAATTGAGATCTGACTCTGTGGAAGGCGCAGAGAAGACTTGCAGCAAGATGTAACGCCGGAAGTCAGTTCTTGAATCTAAGTCTGTCCTGGGACAAGGGGGTGAGGACAGCACCTTAGAAGAAGGGGCACCAGTAGGCATCGCGAGTGAGCA
>PVJH01033883.1:0-14933 GCA_004026705.1 Nesogale talazaci | reverse complement strand
TGTGTCCATCCACCTCCTTGAGGGCCTTCCTCCTCCTCACTGTCCCTCTGCTCCAACAGGCACGCCTTCCTTCCCCGGGGGCTCAAGCGCTGTTCGTGAATCCAGACCAGACCAAATCCATGACAGCTGCAGCTCTTCTCCACGGACCCTGCAGTTTCTCAGGGGTCCTGTCCTGGGCGGGGTGGGGAGGGTGTGGCTGAAATGATGGTCAGTGTTTTGTGAACTTGGAGCAGAACTCACCCAGCACCTTCTCCCCAGGGACCCAGTGGTTTCCCAAGCATTCTTGGAACTCTCCCTGCTCATGTTCTCTGAGACACTGTTTTCCAAGAACCCACACACAGAATCTTGACAGGAACAGTGCCCAGCATGCTTGACAAGTTAAGGGAGAAATAACTACATCTGAGCCCGTGCCACGCGGACCCTTCCTGGGTCTGATCTAACTGCCGGGATACTGCAAGTTCAAGGAGTCAGTCTCTCACAGACAAGATAAACAGGGGCCCTGCCTTTGGGGGCTTCATCCTGCTACACTCACACTCACACACACTCACACACGCCTCAGAGACATGTCTGCTTCTTACAGAAGAGAAAGCACCCGTGCAGTCATGTGAGACCCAGAGGTCGGCGGGCCATGAGTGAGGTGCCTGGGGCAGGCAGGCCCTCAATGGTGGCCGGCGAGGGGGAAGCTGGTGTAGAAAGCCTGGTCCCTGCCTGTGTTCCTGTCCTTCTTGGCTCTAGTTCATCACGAGTCTGAGTGCGTTTCCAACTTGTGAGCCAAGTGCCAGGAGTCCCTGCGCCGTCCCAAACTACGCTTCCATGTAGCTGTCTGTTAAGGAATCATCTGCTTTCCTCTTGCTCTTTGCTATTAACTTGAACAAAACCAAATCTTGGATGAATTTGTCTAAATGCAGCCTTCCTAAACATGTGTTTAATTTATGGGAAGATTTGGGCACAATCGGGCAATTCTTAAGTTTCAATATCCATTTCAGTTTTTTCACTTATAACGCTGGTGTAGGACACTTCACAGGAGCCCTTGTGACACCATGGCTACAAGTCGGGGTGCACTCTGCAAGGTCAGCGGTTTGAAACCACCAGCCGCTCCTCCAGAGAAAGACGGGGTCTCAGGACCCCACATAGGTCAGCTCTGCCCTGGCAAGTCAGCACAGGCTCCAAGTCAGGGAGTTCGGTTTTCTGGAAGGTTCTTCCCAGAGAGAAGGAAGATCCAGACCTCACTGTCGCGGGTGGGGAGGGCCCTGGGAGGCAGGGCAGAGGGAGTCCTGCTCTGGCCCGATCAGGGAGCTCGAGCCATGCTGGGTGATTTCAGGAAGGGCACACAGGGCATGTGAACTTTTGATCTGAACAGAGTCACAGAGCAAAGTAAGCAGGAAGCGACGGGCCTAAGAGATGCCCGTCAGGTGAACTTGGGAAGGACACGTCTGTCTGGTAATTTGGAAAGTAGGGATGAACCCTGAAGGGCATAATTTATAAGTGAATTAGTTTTCAAGCTGCTGATGAAAGGAGGTTATGAATAATTCCTGAATAGCCAGAGGTTCTCACTCAAGCTCATAGCAAATTTACAACCCTCTGCGTAGCTGGAAGGACAAGCACAGTAAGAGAGAACAGCGTTCAGAGAACTCATGAGTCCTCGCTCCCAGACCCCAGGTCCAAGGAGGCAGGCGAGGGGCAGGCGAGAGGAGCATCCTGTCACCCCGCTGGTCCCAGGGGGCTCTGCGCAATGCAGCCACAAGGTCCCAGGGGAAGCCCCGACCTGGGCCCTGGCTGGCATTTCTCATGGACCTCAGCAAAGCCTTGCCAGGGGCGACAAAGGCCACTCAAGGATTTTGTGGGAGAAGAAAAAGTTGGAGGAAGAAAAAGCTCCCTTCTGGTCTAAAGGGCCTGCAAGAAATCAGAAAGCTGGGAGTCTGGGAGTGGTATTGCCTCGTGGAGCTCAGTCAGGTCAGACACTCTCCCCAAACAGCTAATCCGTTGACACAATCTGTGTTATCATTTCCCCGGGGCCACCAGGTGGCCTCCTCCTCTGTCGCCCAAGCTGAGGGGCACATGTGGCAGTTGTGCTGTTGGCAGGGATGTTGGGGGCAGGAGCTGCAGGGGCTAGAGAACTGGACTCAGAGGAAGGACTGGACTCGACTGGACTGCTCCCTGGAAGACACTGGGACCTGGCCCCTCCTCTGTGTGCCTGAGACAGGGGACAAGATGCACTGTCTCTGGCAGGAATTACTCTCTCGCACAAGGAGAGCAAGTCTTCAGTATAGGGCTACCACGGTTTGCAAATGTGTTTTTCTGAATGCTAGTCCAGAACATGAATCCTAAGATTTCTAATGGGGGCTGAGCCCTGGTGGTGCAGTGGCTGTGTGCGGGACTGCAGCCCACAGGGTTGGTGGTTCCAATCCAGCAGCAGCTCTCCAGGAGCAAGGATGGGCTTCCTACTCCCACCAGGGCAGGGATGCCAAAAAAAAAAAAAAAAGATTTCAAATGATCTCATGAAGAGAATCAACTCATTTTAAAAGTGATTTAACCATGGGGTGGGGTGGGGGCGAGAAAGTGTTTTAAAACTGATGGTGGTAATGATTGTACAACTCTTCTTGATATGACTGAACTATTGAACTGTGTGATGTGGGAATCAAGTGCCAACAAAACTGCTTTTTGCAAAAAGATTCCTTTCTTGATTGTGAATTACTGAGCATCAACTTGTGTGGCGTTTTAAAAGTTAAACATAGACAAGATCATCTATTGGTTCTTTTAATAATGTGGTGAGCCCTTACTAGTCAAGACTTGCTCTACACAGGGTGTAGTTTCCCTGCTGTGGAGAGAGAGGAGCCGGCTGGGATTCCAGGCCAGGAAAGATCACTGGATTGGTAAACATGGAAAATGACGAGAAGGGCTGCTCACCACGGTTTCAGCAGTCTGGACCCACCAGCCTCTCTGTGGGAAAAGTAAGGCTTTCCCCTCCCGTAAATCCAGCTACAGATGTAGGAACCCACGTGGTGGAAGTGGGCACAGTAACCACAGAGTGAACAGTTCAAACCCATCGGCAGTTGCAAAGGGGAAAGATGAGGCCGTCTGCTCCAGCAGAGCCCCACCATCCCTGAGACCCTCGACAGAGCCTCTCTGCGCAGCATGGACTTGGCCCCAAGCAGAACGGAAGGACAGTTGGGACCTGACTGGAGAAAGTTTGCCCCGTTCGGGGGAGGCGACACGGATGGCAAGAGCCTCTCTGCAGGAGTGAGGCTGGAGCCGAGCGGAGCTGAGCGTGACAAGGAGGGGGGGCTCCGAAAACCCCGAGGTCTGACAGCTCCGTGCCTGCACCCCACGGCAGGGAGCGGCTTGTCCTGCAAAGACTACAGGACCAGTGAGGAAAGCCAGTCACTGCTCTCTGCTAAGGAGCCAGGCGGAAACTCTGCCACGCAACTTCTCAGAACACGCCCGAGATTCTTGGATGGCCTCAAAGTGACCGTTTGTCCAGAAAGAAAGAAAGCACACACTCTTTCCTCACAGTGACTTAAGATATCATGTTTGCCTCCCTCATCACATGCCTGACTGCAGGGACACTGGGCTTCATAGCCCCCTGGGAGGGGTGAAAGGTGGAAGCAGCTCAGACATCAGTCCCCGCTGGGGGAGAGAGAAGCGGGGCCCCTGGGGTCCACCTAGGACAGCGGTTCTCAACCTTCCTCGTGCAACCACCCTCTAAAGCAGTTCCTCATGTGGTGGTGACCCCCCAGCTATAAAATTATTTTCGTTGCTACTTCATCACTGTCATTCTGCTATTGTTATGAACCTGGCGACCCTCCAAAAGGGTCGTTCAACCTTCAAAGGGGGCATGACTCACAAGTTAAGAGCCTCTGATCTAGGAGGGGGCTCTTCCTTGTTACAGACCAGCTACTTCTGGAGCAAGCCCAGGGCTGCCTCCCACCTGTGTCAGCCCACACCCTCACCACCCATCCCTGCAGCACCTGTGTCAGCCCACACCCTCACCACCCATCCCTGCAGCACCTGTGTCAGCCCACACCCTCACCACCCATCCACCCATCCACCCATCCACAACCCCCTGACACTTCCCACGGCCTATCGCCTGTCCTACACTCACCATTCACGGCTCTGTGCGCCTACCGCTCCCTCTCACAGACAGGGTTGCCAGGGCAAATGCAGGCCGCTCCATCCAGGCCACCATGGTCAACACTCAAGTTGAGAGGCAGCGAGTAAGAGGGCGACAGCCCTCGCTGATCCGGGCCGGCACGGAGGCTGCAGTGGTGGGCTGGAGCATAGGGGCGCAGACCGCACGTCTCCTTGTGTTTCATGGGGAAACCTGCCGTGAGTCGGAGCGGCTCAGCATTGGCCAAGGACCACGGTGACGTGTGGCTGCGTGCAAGTGCATGCGTGCGCACGTGTGCGTGTCCCTGCGTGTCAGGAGCACGGCTGGCCCAGAGCGTCAGTGCCCACTGCCAGCAGAAGGGACGGCGCTTCAGACCCACCCAGGAGCTCGGTGGGAGGAAGATCCTGGGATTTGCTCCACGGACACTGCTCCCCACCAGCCCAGGAAGCCCCCGGCAGGGCCGCTGCCCCTCTATCACACAGGACTCTGTTATTGTGGCACCACGCAGCACGATCACACGTACGTGTGCCAGCATATGCACACGCGTGTGTCACCCCACTTTGGGAAAAACAACAATACCCTGTCTGTGTCCAAGAGCCTGCAGGGCCCCGTGAGCATGCTCATTCATGACACACCAAAGAAGCCATGAGAAAGGGCCCTGGGAACACACGTGTGCTTATCTTCACCTGGGGTAGTGCTTGCTCTGACGTCCTCAGGACGGAAGGACGGAGTTTCTGCTGTCCGCGTGCTGGGCCCCAGGCTTCCCTTCCTCAGAGGAACGACTCAGACCTCCTCCATGGTCAGCCCTCGTCCTGTCCCCTCCCGTTTAAAAATAACACCATTTTCATGGTATTCTTTGGCTTCTCACATCCACATGCTTCTGAATGTAGACTGCTGTCTTGCACAGCCACGTAATGACATTATAAAGGCACCTTGTGAGTGCAGGGAGATCATGGGGCAAGTGAGCAATGTCTCACAAAAGCCCCCAGGGGACAGTGGGGAGTGGATCATAGAGTAAGCCATGGTTGGGGTTGTGAGACTGGCTTATTTCCATCAAATTAAGGAAATCCAGTTCTTAAGTTCAAATTGTTTAGTCTGGAACATAAAAAACATATCCTTCTTAATGAAGGAGAAACATTTTAATAAAAGATTAGCTTAACACACCAGTTTGTGGGACCACGAGGTGCCAAAGGGATCAGTTATCAGGATTCAAGAACTAAAAATCATAGCATTGCATGCTCACTTTCCTGATATGATTGCTGATGACAAATGTGTGCATAAGCAAATGTGATAAAGAAAAAGCTGATGGTGCCTGGCTATCAAAAGATATAGCATCTGGGGTCTTAAAGGCTTGAGTAAACAAGCGGCCATCCAGCTCAGAAGCAACAAAGCCCACATGGAGGAAGCACACCAGTCTGTGTGACCACGAGGTGTCCCACAGATCCAGTGTCAGGCATCAAAGAACTAAAAATTACATCATTGTAAATGAGGGGGAGTACAGATTGAGGACCCCCAAGCCCATCAATAGGTGAAGTGACATCCTTTTACAGAGGGATTGCAGTGAGAAGATGAGCCAGTCAAGGTACAGTGTTGTAAAGATGAAATGTGCAACTTTCCTCTAGTTCTCAAATGCTTCCTCCCACCCACTATCATGATCCCAATTCTACCTGACAAATCCAGCTAGACCAGGGGATGTACACTGGAGTCGGAAACATGGGGAATTTAGGATTGATGATCCCTTCAAGACTAGTGGTGATACCAGGAGGGTGGAAGGATGGTAGAATAGAAAGGGGGAACCAATTTCAGGGATCTACATGTAACCTCCTCTCTGGAGTACAGACAACAGGAAGTGAGTGAAGGGGCACAGTGGCCAGTGTACGATCTGAAAAAGTAATAGCAAATTTTAAATTACTAAGGGTTCATGGGGAAGGGGGAAGGGGCAGGGTGGGGAAATATGGGGAGCTGGTACTGGGGACTAAGTGGAGGGAGGATGTTTTGAGAGTGATGATGGCAACAAGTATGCAAATATGGCCTGTATACAATTAATGTATGTATTGATCATGATGGGAGCTATATGAGCCCCCAATAAAATGATTTATTAAAAAAAAGATTAGCTTAAAACACAAAAACATGTTCTCCTATAGAGATTAAAGTTTATAGCTAAATTTTGAATATCATGCATTATGTATCATCTAATTTAATTTCTCTACTTAACATCAAAAAATACACAAGCTCTTAGGGAAAAAAGACCTGCTGGCAGTCAAATCATCTTCCGCTGCCTTCAGAGGGCACATTAATAAGGCCTGCATGCTATGAGAAAGGCGTCTTTCCCAGAGCCAAGCGAGACTCTTGATGGCTTCTAGAGTTGTGAGTTTGACCTTTCTTGACATTTCCCCATGGGAATGGCACTCATGAATCCAAGTGTGAGAACACAGTTCTTTAAAGCTGGGTGACAGTCAGGAGATGGCCTTCACCCCGGAGTGGGAAGTCAGTGCTTTGCTGTACGTGTGAGTCATGTCGATCTGTCATCGTCCCCCTCCCCCCACTCACCCACCCAAAAGATGCTCTCCAGCCCTGTCCTCAGCCCGGGGACGGGCCTCTGTGGAAATCGGGTCATGGGGCATGATTGGGTAGGTTAGCATGAGGCCTCTCGGGAGCGGGCACGCTGCCCTTGGAAGAGAGGAGAACCAGAGACGGGCAGAGAGGAGCCGGCCTCCTGAAGAGAGGGGGGGTGGACTGTCAACAAGCCCAGAAGCTGGGGCCACCAGCGCTGGGGAAGGGGAGAGAGCCCCCGTCCTGAGGGCCTTCCTTCAATATATGGCAAGTCCCAGGCACCCCCCACCCAATGAGCGCCCAGGACAATCTTTAACCTGCACTTCCGAGTTTCCAGATGAGCAGAGGCTGAAACATCCCCTCCTGTCCCGCTGCCTCAATCAGACACTCCTCAGAAGAGTGGCCCCTCGGAATGTCACTCCACTGTCCCCAAGCACTTCCCTCCCCACAGTCCCGGGCGTCCACTGGGCTAGACAACGTTGGGCTGTGGGGGCAGAGGAGGCCCCTTCAAGGGCCACTGCCAGCCAACCCCCAAGGAAGGGCTCCTCTCCTAGAGAACAGTGAGAGGGTTGAGTTTGAAGGCCAGCTGTACCCAAGACCTGCTTGTCAGATGGGGAGAGTGGGCCTGGGAGTGGGAGAAACAGGGGCATGTCAGTGCCTGGGCTCAGCTAGAGGTCAGAACCGCCAGAGCGCTGTGTGCCCTGCTGGTGCCGCGGGCTCAGTGCTGGGTATTAGCCTCGAGGTTGGTGGTTTGAACACACTCAGGGAGCCTCAGGAGAAGGATGAGGCTGCCTGCTCCCATAAAGACTCACAATCTCAGAACCCTGAGGAGCCGAGCTCATGTCCCCACAGGCTCCCTGTGGCCCAATGGGTTTTCCTTCTAGAGCGTGTGGACACCCTAAGTCCAGCAGTATATGTCGAGGTTGTAGCCTTTTCCAGTCTGTGTGCTGAGCAAACCCTCTGAGAACCTGGGCACCATGAAGAAGTCAGCCCCAGCCTGAAGGGAGCAGTCAGCAAGCTGGGGCACTGTGGGGAGCCACCGGGTTTGCTGAAGGAGAAGAGGACTTGGAAGACTTATCAGTCAGATCAAAGACCACCGCCTTCAGCATCAAGGAGACAAAGTCCTCTAGGCTGGACAGACAAACAACCTCATGAGGAATGGATTTCGTCTCCCAGGGATCCACGGTCAGCATCCCGGAGGCAGTGCGTGTGACATCAGACAGCCCGTTGCACTGGGCCTGTCTGCTACTCAAGATCTCTTTCCAGCGTGCAAGCAAAGGCATCGCTGTGAGGACCGAGGCATATCAACGTCGCCCAGAGCCTTTCGGTCACCTGGCAAACACCCAGTGAATGCGGAAGGTCTGCGCAGCATGGGTGCATCTGAGTCACGGGGTCAGTGAAGAGCACTGGTGGACCGTGGGCCTGCAGGAAAGCACAGACAGAAGGCCCTCGAGCAGGGAGCATGCCCACACGTGCGTCCGCCGTGGCCTCAGGAGAGACCCCCCTCCCCCCACCGGAGGAGGACATGCTGCTCGGCAGAGTGGGAGGCAGGGCAGAGGAGGAAGACCCTTGATGAGATGGGGTGGGCTCGGGCACCCTGACAGCCGTCAGGACGGCAGAACGGCAGGGCTGCATGTGTCGCCGCCGCCGGTCAGGACCGCTTGGATGACGATGATGATGACGATCAGAGAAGGCTGCCTGGGTGGTGCAAACAGCCAACGCCTTCCGAGGCTAAATTAAAGGCCAGAAGGTCGAGTCCACCCAGGGGAACCTCTAACAATCAACCAGTAAAACAGGTGACCATGGGAACCCTGGGGGGCACCACCCTCCCTGACACAGCCGGGGTCGCCTGGGTCCGGGTCGAATCCAGGGCAGCAGCAAATGAGGGGGAAGACTCCTAATGTGCTATCCTGGTGTGTCACAGATGGTGCAATGTAGGCATGCACGCACTGTGTCCTCCTTAAAGCACTCTGGTCCTTTTGCTTCAGGAGACTCTCACTGCCTCCCGCCCAGCCCAAGGAGCTGAAAGCCGTTCTCCTGGTGTCCAGAGGCCCCTGTGGACACGGCCACTTGATGCAGCTACACAATGTGCAATGCATTTGGAAAGCAGTTATCAAAGATGAGAGGGATGAAATAACTGTAATTTCTCTTTTATATACAATCAGAGAGCTTTTCCAGCAAAACTCAGAAATGCTCTTCAGTGGCTAGAAAATCTGGGGAAAAGACAGGCTGGTGTTCAAGGACCGACTATTGCTGCATTATTTTATCTTTTTAAAAGTACACAGAAGTGTGACCAAGCATCAGTCTGGCCCTGGACATTAGGAGTCTTTCTTGTGGGCCCCTGAGGGAGCTGCCTTCTGTCCAGGTCTGGGCCCTGGGCATGCTCCTGACCCCGGCCACATGGGGATGGCACAGAGAGGTGGACAGGCCAGCCGAGGGGAGGGTCGAAACAAGTACAGCAGTGGTCTCTCCCCCCAGACACCGTGTCCACAGAACACCCAATGCAGGAGGGCCCCCATCTCCAAGGACACCGACACAAAAAGGGTGCCCATGGAATCCCCCGACAGAGAAGGGGCACTGTGCTGCTGTGTGGGGGTAAGAAGGGGGTGAGGACAGGACGCCGGGTCCTGTGGGCCAGGAGCAGACCCCGGGAAACTGTGACACAAGCAGGCAGAGGAACAGGCTCCGCACCGACTTCTCTGTGGGCCAGTGTGACCGCCACCTGGGAGGATACTGCATAGGGAGGTCAAACTGTCTTCTCATTCGGGGCTAGGCACGGGGCGGCCCGGGGAGGGGTGTCCTACGCTGGGCTCCATCCACGCCATGAAGGCCACCTCCACACTGGGGAGGCAACTCGTCTCCAGGTCTGTGTTGTCAGGGTCTTTGTATTCCGGGACTTTACCTCCGGCGCTTTATCATAGAATATTCTGTGGCAGCTGGTTGCTGGTAAGCAGGGCTACTCACTGCAAGGTTGGCAGTTCAAGCTACCATCCGCCCTGTGAGAAAAATGAGCCTTTTCACAGTTACAGTCTCAGAAACCCACAGGGACAGGGACTGCTCTGCCCTGTCCTGCAGGGTGGCTGTGAGTCTGCATCCACTGGACGGCAGTGAGTTTGGGTTTGGGAGACTGCTAGGACCTTCGTCCGACCATGCAGAAGGGGACAGTCCTGTGGCCTGGTCTGCCAGGAGCCACAAAATGAAGAGAAACGGCTTGCATTTGTAGTTTAAAAAGCAAGCAAACAAATCACACACATTTCAAGCTCTGCCATGAAGTGCAAGGCTGTCGGTAATGGCATGGTCTCTCTGTACGTCTAGGAGGAAGGAAAGCTAATAGGAATATGATTCAAATTGACCCACCAACCACTGAAGTCAAAGGAAGAAGACCCTGACTGACTTCTACAGTCTGCAGTCTGAAGGACTGATCATTGCTGGTGGTTGGATATGAGAGAAAAAAGACAGAAAATTGGAAAAGATGGCCTGATGGAAAAGGTGCCAGGGCTCACTGGGGAATTCTGCAGTACCAGCAACTTCTTCACTGCAAATGCTTTCCTCAACAGCATGAGTGGTGACTGGGATGCACACTGACCCGGTGGTGGGCACAGCACGCGTCTCGGATATCACCACAGCTTCTGGGACAGCGCAGGGTCCGGCAGTGCTTCCTTCTGTTGTGCTCGGGGTCGCTGTGGGTCAGAACCAACATACACATGGCCTCCCCAGATGCCACAGATGGGTATCAAGCCATCGCATCTGAGGAAAGGCACGGTGGAGAAGGTCAGTGCCGTCAATCAGAACCAGACCAGAGGTTGACTGCAGAGAAGACAGTTGGCTGCTGTGAAGCAAGTTCAGGCTGAAACTGACATGCACAAGAGTCAACATGTGACCTGGGAGTATCTGTATATACCATCTGAATGTAGAGACTCGAGAGAGAATAAATTGGATGCATTTACTACTGATGGCTAAAGATCAGACCAGCTGTGGGATGACATCAAGGATGTTGTACAAGAAGACAGAAAAGGGTCATTTAAAAGCCAAAAAAGAAGGAAAAGACCAAAAGAGATGTCAGGAGGAACTCAGAAATTTCTTTTTGATCGCAGTCTGGCTTAAACAGAATGGGAGTGTTGAAGAGATTTCAAAGGGCAGCTGGAGGTGACCGAGTAGGAGGTCCAAGGACAACAGCATCCTAGACATCCCTGAGCTGCGAGAACAGAGGGAAAGGTCAGGTGTCAGGGCAAACTATCAGATAAAGCAGAAAGCCTCAATCCTTCTAGGGGAAGGAGCACAGGTCAGTGCGCCAGAGAAGCCCCGGGCCTCCCTCCCTTCAGAGAGTGGCACCCGATGGATGGCCTGCGGTGTGGCAGGAAGAAGCCCACACTACACTGACACTCGGAAAAGACAAGGCTCCAGGAACCGATAGAAGGGACAGCAGTTGAGATGTTCCATGTGCAACACCGGCCATCGAAGCATTTGGAGAGCAGCCACCCAGCCAAGCCACGGGAAGAGGACCCCATTTGTGCCGTCCCAAAGCAGGACAAGCCAAGACAATTCAGAGTAAAGCCATGAATCGCACCAGGCCTTACTCCTGGATGCCTCTGGGTGGACCTCAACCCCCCACCTTTGGGTTCATAACTGAGCCCACTGACAATGGGTGCTCCCCAGGGGCTTGGTCCAGGGTGACGCCCAGTGCTGTGCAGTCCATTCTGACTGATTCCAGGACAGAGCACATTGCCTCACACTTCTCTCACAGGGTGCTTGGTGGGTTTGAACTGCTGGCCTTTCGATTAGCCGTCAACACTTAACTGGCTGTGCCACCAGGGCTACTTGTGCCTTACTGAGCGACCTTGACTGCATCAATGGTTGTTTGTGCGATTGCACTCTGGGGGTCAGAGGCCCTGGCAGCCTGATAACATGTCTTTTAACTTTGTGAAGCCTTTTGAGCCCAAACCCTGTTGTTCTGAGGTGCCAGTCTATTCAACTCATCATGACCCACTGTCGGCAGCACAAGGCACGCCCGCCCCACTCTGCCCACCCTGTCCCCGGCTCCCAGTGGGTGCCCGGCTGGAGTCCCTTGTTGCAGCCCCTGTGCCAACCCACCTTCTTGAGGGTCTTCCTCTTCCTCATCCTCCTTGACCGAGCTTGATGTCTTCGCCAGGACTGATCTCCCCTGAGAACACGCCCACAGGACGTGAGGCCGAGGCTCTGCCTCCTCGAGTCTAAAGAACATGCTGAGCTTTCCGAAGGCAGCAGGGGCTTCTGCTCGGCCGCGTCTCCAGACGGGCCTGGGAGACCCACCGCCCGGGGTGGAGGCCCCTCGTGGTTCCCGGACGTGATGGCCGGGAACGATCTCTGAGCTCCACAGCCCATTCACAGACACAGGCGAGCTCACAGGGATTACACAGCAGCCGGTGCACATGTGATTCTCGGCTGAGGCCATGTAGCTTTAGCAAAAACACTGCTTTAAACTTCGCACATAAAGTCACATTCGTGTTGTTTTTGCGATGACGTGCTGCTTTTCCCAGCTGGAAGGCAACAGTATTGATGCGGTTTGATGGCTCTATCGTAAAGGGTATTTATAATTTTTATTTTTATTTATTTATCTCTTTTTTTTTGGCATCACTGCCCTGGTGGTGGGAGTAGGAGGCCCAGCCTTTCCTCCTGGGAGCCGGAATCAAACCTCCATCCCAGTGGGCCGCAGTCCCGCGCACAACCACTACGCCACCGGGGCTCAGCCAGGGTATTTATAATTTTATCGGTGTTCTTAAATTGGGGCATATGTAGATGTGTGTGTGTGCAGAGAGAAATGAAGACAGAGACAGAGAGATGTCTCTGCTCAAAAATAAGTTCAAAAGTCATGCTGAGTTGGAAAACTTTGAAACTTTCTAAGATCTTTCTTCTGTAGCTTAACTAAACATACTTTATATATTAAATCCACCAGTTGCAGGACTGAGAGAACTTTATTTCCATTGTTTCCAACCTCCTGCTTATTTTAGATTTGATTTTTTTTCCTGGTGTCTTAATGTGGAAATTCATATAATTACTTTTAATAGTATTTTATAGAGTTACAGAAAAATTGTGCAGAAAGTGCAGCTAGCTACCATGTCCCTTCTCCTTGTTATTAACATCCTACTTTCCTTGGGGGAGGTGGGGTGGCATCCAAATAATTAATACTGGCTTTCCTAATCAGCTGCAGCTCCTAGTGATTTGTGTATATTGTGGGCTTTGATGATTCCCAGTGTCCACCGTGACAGTGTCACAGAGACTGTCTCTCTGCCCTGAGCATGCCCTGCAATGCACCTGCTATTCTTCCTGACCCCTGACGTTCTAGCACACATACTTAAAGTCCCAAGCGTCCAAGTGCTGCCTGAGCTGCCCCATGAGTCGTTTGTCACCTTTTCCGTGTGATTCCTCTTTGGCTGGCATGTTGGTTAGAAGTTCTGATGTCCACATTTCATTCCTGTGGTCAGGAGCGGAATGACTGATCTTCGAGTGTGGACAGCGTGCTCAGGCCACCTGCTCCGTGTGATCTCAGCCTTCACAAAGGAGCTGAGGCTTGGTTCACATCTCAGCAGGTGCTCTGCCCTGCAGACCTAGCCTTCGTCCGTTGCAGGGAGTGGGCACAGAAGCTGGCAGTTCTGTTCACTGTCTCTGTCCTGGCCGACTTGCCTTCCAGTCAATGTGTCAATGGCTGTGGCTGTGACATTTTATGGTTGAAGAGATGCTTCAAAGGGGCCTGAAGACCTTGGTCCTAGCAGCATATTCATGCCCACTCCACATAGAATAAGATTTCAATGGGTGCATCGGGTAGAGGTAGGGAACAAGCTAAAATAGCAATCAGATTCCCTGTCAAACAATTCAATCCAAACCCAACTTGGCCAGAATGTAGTACGACTTGCCATTGCACCCTGAAACAGAGATCAGGAATGGTGTGCAGAGGTATGTTATGCATAAGAATTTGCATCAAACATCGTGGGCGTGGGTTCTGTAGGCATGGGCACATTTTTTTGGTCAGAAAATAGAAAAGTTTGAACACATCCTGCTAATAACCCACCTTCCTGGAACACGAATTCAGCCAATTGCAGCTGGAGTGGGACATCTGCTTCTGCAGCCTGTGGTGTGATAATGCAGAGGAAAATCCTCTGTGTTTTCATGGGAAATGATGGCCTCATAAACAGGCATAAGATGCTTTGGGCCAGTGGTATTTGGGCTCAAAGCAAGCCTACCCGTGACCATACCCAGTGTCGCCAGAGAACGCACTGGGGAAGCTGTGCGTGGACCACACGCGGTCCCTCAAATGGAACAAGAGCTACTACCTGATTTAAGATCAGAGAAGGTGTGTGTCAGGGCCGTGTCCTCTCATCAGGCTCGTTCAACCTGTGGGCTGAGCAATAGCTCCAACCCTGGGCGGCAGGAAGACGACCACGCCATTAGCATTGGAGTAAGACTTGTTCACAGCTTGGGAGATGCAGATGGCACAACCTCCGTGCCTCCAGTGAAAAGACTCAAAGGGCCCACTGAGGAGGGTCAGAGAACACGGCCTGCAGCACGGATGACACCTCTGCACCAAGAGAGAAAAGCACCTCCACACTTGGACCAGGAGACAATATGGTCATCAATGGGTCAAAGATGGGTATTTTCAAGGTTCCATTTTACTTGGATCCACAATGAATGCCCCGATTGGGAATCTATAGACCATTGCAGTGGGCCAATCTCCTGCAACTTTGCTCTTAAAAATGTTAACAAGCAATTGTTTCTCTTTGAAACCTCAGATGGTCCTGACCTGTCTCATATGCTTCTCACCGCTTGTCCGTCAGAGGGCCGTCCTGTGGAGGCTGTGTGTGGCTGGGGTGCTGGGAGCTGTGTCTGTGGTGTTTTGAACACAAGCAGGGTCACCCACAGTGGACAGGTTACAGCAGAGCTCACAGACTAAGAGCAGACTGCAGAGAAGGACGAATCTGCCCACTTCTGCGTTGTTCACCACTGAGAAACCTCTGGGTAGCAGCTAACCATGGTCAGATACAAAGGTCTAGTGAATAGAAGCACACTGTCAGAGACAGGGCCAGGTCATCTGGCTGAGGAAGAGCTGCCTGCTCAGACGGCCTGTGCAAGTGAAGCCTTCAAGGCTTCCCCTGCTGATGATCGTGACTCAACGTGAGAAGGGACAGCTGCAAACACTGAATATAAGAAATTGGAATCTAGGAAAGTTGGAGTGCATACAGATCCATATCCTAGGAGTTTCAGAGCTAAGATGAACTCGTCTTGGCTATTATGGACAAGA
>PVJH01033882.1:0-21157 GCA_004026705.1 Nesogale talazaci | reverse complement strand
AGTACTGTACACCAGCAGTGAGACTGTTCTCTGCAGTACTGTACACCAGCAGTGAGACTGTTCTCTGCAGTACTGTACACCAGCAGTGAGACTGTTCTCTGCAGTACTGTACACCAGCAGTGAGGCTGTTCTCTGTAGTACTGTACACCAGCAGTGAGGCTGTTCTCTGTAGTACTGTACACCAGCAGTGAGACTGCTCTCTGCAGTACTGTAATGGTGGATCCAGGACAGGGCATTCAGCATTTATGGAAACCTAGAGAACAGGAAACCCTGAATCAGCTCTGATTCCAAAGGACTGTTGCTGATAATCATATAGCTCATTTCAAGCCCTGGAGCCGCAGGCTGCGATGATCAGGTCAGCAGTTGCGCGCGCCACCACCCCCCCCCCCGCCCCGCCCCCAGCTACTCTCAGACAAAGAGGAGGCTTTCTGGACTCTGGAGAAGATGTCGCTTCTGAAACCTCCAGGGACTGTTCTACCCTGTCCCCTATGAATTGGACCTGACTTGACGGCAGGATGTTCCCTTGAGTTTTTCAGGGAAAGCATTTAGTTTTTCCAGTCCTCGGTCATCGGTTATAACGAATGTAGCAAATGTACTGTTGTTACCACATGTCAATGGAGGGGCATTAGGGGGTCTCTTCCTTACACCACAATTTCCCCTGCAACCCTAAAACTGCTCTAAACAAAAAGCCAACTTTGAAGACAGACTCTAAATCCCGGCCCCACCGTGTCCGCTTGGGTCGACCCCCTCCCTGTCCTGGCTTTCTCTGGTGGGACTCCCCTCCACCGGGCCATTCTCCAGCTCTGAGATCCATCTCCGGCTTTGTGTGCAGTCCCTCCTTCCTGCCTGTGCTCTCGCCCTGGGCCAGTCGGATGCCCAGCCCCGTGTGAGGCTGGCAGGGAGAAATAGATGGCAGTGGCCCTTGCTTTAGCCCGGGACTTCCCGAGTCCCCATCTCCACGGCAAGGCAAACTTTTGGTGCTCAGGTTTGAGCAACCTGAAGTATGGCTGCTCTGAGTGTTCCCTTGACCCAGGGCTGTGTGCCCCTCTCCCATACCAGGGGACGGAAGGAGACTCATACCAGGTTCCTCCACCTCGCTGGCCTTGGGGACGGAGGTGATGACAAGAGCTTCCGAGCTGATGGAGAGCAAGTCAGTCTCTGTTTCCCTGAGAGCCCAGCATCCCCATCCCCCTCCAAATGTAACCCGTCGTGGCTGATGCCTGGCGGTGGGTCAGCACCGTTCTCACCACAGCCACACTGGCGTGAGCCTTTTGTTCCGATGTGGCTGAAGTTGTGGGGCTGGAGAAGAGTGGGGTCCGTGAAGTGAGTGGAAAAGTTTGGAAATTTGTAGGCCTTGTCCTCGCCAGCACATTCCCTCGCTGGGCCTCCGTGCCCTCCTCTGAAACCGGGAGCCCAGCTGACATCAGGGCAGGTTCCGGGTGCTACGCCCACTGCTGGGGATTTGAGCTGACCAACTCCGGGGTCTCACCCTTGGGGATACTTTGCCGATACTTTAGTCCCAAGGATGGCGATGGACATGGGACTGAAGAATGAAAAGGATGTAACTGTCAAACGGCACAGGGAAAGGAGGGAAGATAGCTTCTGCCACTCAACTCCGAGCCATGAGCCTGAGGTGACGCATAGGACCCCACAGGGCAGGGGGTGGGGGTGGGGCTGCCCCTGTGGGTTTCTGGGCTGTCACTGTAACTCTTGATGAGAGCAGAGAGCCTGAGATTCTTCTTCTGGAACAGCTGGTGGTCTCTCGAACTGCTGCTGACCTATGAAGTTGCTACCCAACAAGTGCCCTGCCCCACCAGCAGGACTCCTTCCGGAAGACTAGGAGCTGAGATGCTGTCTGACTGCAGTTGGCGCATGAAGAGATAGAAGAATGAGGGTGTCGCACGCGTAGGTGGATTTGGAAGAAATGATGGGAAGAACGCAGACCAGAGATCGAGACATTCGATACCATCCATGCCAGGGGCTGTTCTAAGCTGGCCTTGGCCACTGACTCCTTGGAGAGAGCTTATGAGGTATGGGCTAGGATCACCACTCCCTCTTTCCGGGAATACAGCAGCATTAACTGGCCCAAGCCCCGCGGTGGGTAAGAGGTGGTTCGTGGATGCGGACCTCCAAAGACCTGGCCTTGACGTCCACCCCTTCCAAAACGTCATCTGGCAGCTAGAGGGGAAGGCGGTGGGTAGAGAGGGTCTTTCCTTTCCGGACGTTTTGCTGTGAATATAATTGTGGTCGTTGGGATGGTTTACATTGTTTGGCCACAAAAACTAACAAACCAGTAGTTTTCAACCTGTGGGTGGAGACTCCTCTGGGGGTTGAATGACCCTTTCAGAGGAGTCACCTAAGACCATCAGAAAACACATCTTTCCGAGAGTCTTGGGAACTGCTCCTCTATCGTCTCCAGGTGAGTCTGCCCATATGCAGATATGTTAACCTATGAGAAACCAGCGTGAGGACTGTTACCCATGCTCCGTCAGGCTTCAAGATGCAATTTCATCTATCTGTCATTAGAAATAATTATTTCACAATATAGAATGACATATTTGTGGTTCATCACAAGGCTTTAATGATGCTTCATTTGTAACAATGAAAATGCATCCTGCGTATCAGAGATTTACACGACGATGCATTACAGTAACAAAGTGACAGTGATGAAGTGGCAACGAAAGTACTTTGATGGTTGGAGGGGGTGGGGTCACCACCACATGAGGCACTGTAGGAAAGGGTCGCCGCATGAGGAAGGTGGAGAACCACTGCCGGTAAACAATGGGGAGCACTGCTGGGGTCTGAGGGAGTGATGACTCTCTCCTGTGTTGTCTGTCGTTTACTGACTGTGCCCTAGAACAGGGCCCTTCACCTCCCGGCACCTGCAGATGGGGCCTCACGGCAGCAGAACATTGAGTGTAGGACTTAGCACAGAGTGAGAGCACGGAGAATCGAGGTTAGTGTCATTGAGCCTGGGGTGCGGTGGGACCCAGAGCAGGGCAGCAGCTTATCTCAGAAAGCCAAGGAAGGCTTCCCAAGGGTGATGCTTGAATTGGGCCTTCAAGGATATGCCAGAGGTTGCCCGGTTGCTTGTGGTTAAAGGACTTGTGTGCTAACCAGAAGGTCAGGAGTTTGAATCCACCAGCTGCTCTGCAAGAGAAAGATACGGCGTCTACGTTCTTGACTTACAGCTGTAGGGACCCTCCCAGTGCTTCTCTTCCCTAGGGGATGCTATGAGTGGCATAGACTTGATGGCAATGGATTCAGGCGGGGTTTGGGGAGTTTTCCAGGGGGTGGGGATGTAGGTATCTGGGGTGAGGGAGCATAGGGGAGAGCGGCACCTTTAGGGAGGCTTGGCAGGATGGCTGGGAAGTTGGAGCATGTAGGGGGTATGCTGGAGGTGTGCAGGTCCGAATCATGCAGGATGCTGAAGTAGAGGTGTCCCGTGGCCACCCATGGAAGTGTTTGAGCAGGGGAGTGACCTGGTCAGTTCTCCGTTGAAGAAGGGCGACTTGGTAGTCAGGTAAGGAAGGACTGGAGGGGAGGCCCACAGCCTCTCACAATCTTCTGGGTGAGGAGACCCAGAAGAGGGCAATGGGGTGGTGGCAGTGTCCTTCACCACTGTCCTGGACCTGGCCATCTCCAGCTGGGTCTCATCTGGTCAGGCTGGCCGAGCGGACCTCCACTGGGCCGCTCGCGGCCACTGCTCTGGAGGCCTGCAGAGCTGGCTGGGGAAGATGCCGGCCCTCGCCTGCTGGGGGGAAGCAGAAATATTTGCTCAGCTGCTTGGACTAGCTTGTGACTCTCTCCTCCCACATGAAGGGAAAGATGCTGACCTGGGGCGGGCCTCGGCCCCTCAGAGCTCGCCCCCCACCACTTCTCTGTCCTGCTTCCCAGAGATGGCTCCTTTGAGATCTGACCTCAGCCCCTGTGGCCTCTTTGTGAAGCAAATGCTTGCTTTAGCTGTGGCGCCACCAGGACTCTGTGAGCGAATCACATCCACTTCTTTCATCTTTCCCTCGTGTGACAGTCACTGGCCTTTAGTTTCCTCTTCAGAGAGCTGTCCCGATTCAGCAGTCATGACCCAAATCTCCGTGGCAGATGCAGACCAGGTATCGCCTTGGATATGAGGCCAGACTTAGCTGGGAGGCCATCTGAGCTAGAATCTCAGCCTGGCCATGACTCTGCTGTGTGACCTTGGGCAGGCCACGTCACCTCTCTGAGCCATCCTGGGCCTTCTCATAATGCCTCTCTCACAAAGTTGTTGTAAAGATGCAATCAGAACATATTGACACAGCACTAAAGACATTCCCTGGAATGGGGCTCAATACATGGCTTCTACTCTCTTCAGTGTCCCTGGTCATCTGAGCAGTGTTTCCGAGGTTCTGTAATGCTACAATCCCAGGGGGCTGCAGACTCACCCAGGGCATTGACTAAATGTATCTGTGCTGGCTCCCAGGAGCCCTGTCTCCTGGGTCTCCAGCCTGCCTAATTCCTATCCTTTGAGTGTGGGTAGATCTTGCTTCTGACCAACAGAACCTAGCAAAGGGAACTTGATGTCACTTTCCTGATTATGATGCATCCGCTTGTAATTTCCTTCTCTTTGCTTATAAAAACACATCCAGTCAAACATCAATTTGGTGGCATAGAGATTAATTACATCCTTCAAGTTGCAAAACTATCCTTGATATCTTTTTCCAAATGACCTCAGTACCATGAGCATCTGCCCACAGCCCTCGAAGCAGCTTATCGAACCTTTTGAGCTATTGCTGTTCATCGGATGGATGATTCTTTCAACGTGCACAATGCTCAATGCAACTATTCTTTACTATTTCATTTAAATCATTATTTGGTTTAAGGATGACTTCAGGGGATAGTTTCACTTTAAGGTTTAAAGATGACAGAGGGCAGTGATTAAGGGAGTCAATCAGACTTAATGACTCCCAAAAGTGGATTTCATAAAAATTCGAAATTGTTTTCCATGTGTCTTCCCCCTGCTCCCCAAACTCTCCCTTTGATCAGGATTCTTCTAGATAATCTCTGATCAGTGTGTCATTTCCTTCTCCCTCGTAGATGCTCTTCCTTGCTGGCTTTAATGAAGAAGCTGTTGCTCTGGAGAGGTCCCCATGGCAAAGGGCTGAGGGCAGTCTCCAGTCAAGAATCAGCAAGAAACAGAGACCCTTCGGTCCAACACCCTGCGAAGCGCTCGGTCCTGCCAACAACCACCTGGACTTGGAACAAGAGCCTGCCCGAGATGAGCCTTTGGACGAGGGCTCGGCTTGGCCTACACCTGGGTGGCAGCCTGGTGGAGGACCCAGCGAGAAGCCCTGTCCAGGCACTGTGAGATCGCAGAGGTGTGTGGTGTTTTAAGATGCCGGCTTCATGCTAACATTGTCCCTCAGCGGTAGACCTTCCACGCAATGTCTGAAGACACAGTGGTGATTGGTGAAGTGATGACTCTGGGAACCAGCTGAGGGGGCATCGCTGGGGAAGCAGCACGGTGGTCTTATTGACAGCTCCAGCTGCTCCTGCCGCCTTTCATTTAGCCTGCACCGCGAGGCTATGCCCAGCAGCTCTGTCTCCAGTTAATGCTTGCGAAGGCTGAGCTTCTGAGACAGTGGTTCTCCACCTTCCTCAGGCTGCGACCCTGAATGCAGCTCCTCATGGGGTGATGACACCCCAACCATAACATTATTTTCATTGCTACTTCATCACTGTCATTTTGCTACTGTGATGGATCAGGCAACCCCTGTGAAAGCGTTGTTTGACCCCCCAACGGGGTCGCGACCCACAGGTTGAGGGCCACTGCTCTGAGAGGTCTAGTTACTTTCTCACTCGAAAGTAGGCTTCATGTCTTGCTCTTCACGGTGTGGGTTGTTAGAAATTGGGGGAGGTTTGTAACTCGGATAGAGGAAGACTGAGGCATAGGAAAGTCCCTGACCCTTGGATCAGTACTAAATGGGGTGTGCGTGGGTGTGTGAGCTCCAGAGACAAGCCTGTGATAGAGACAACAGGGTGCCAGGGACCAGACAGGCCTGTATCCCAGCTCTGCTGTCTCCTAGCTGTGCAAGCTTGCGTAAGTCACTGGCCCTCTTTGAGACGCATCAATGTCTTGGGGACTAGATTTGTGTCCATCGTCACAGGCTGTCCCTCTCCACTCTTTGTCTCTCCTTCCATTTCGAAACAGACTCCGCCCTGCTTGGCAGGCCCATATGCTACCCCACCCCCCAGACCTGTGGGGCCTCCCAGCTGTCTTTTCTGCTCACCAGGAGGCAGAGGTAGGGAAAGGATGACAAGCACACACAGGGGCCATTGCAGGGGCCCGACTTTGCTGTGTGGCCCTGGGGAGGTGACTTAACTTCTCTGGTGCATCCCTCATAGAGCTGTTAGGGCGCCCAAGCACAGCCTTTATCTCATAGGTAGTTTCAAGAAATCAGAAAGATTTGGCATGTATGATGCTTCCCCAGAGCCCATTCCTCGCAGAGCAGAGCTCATTTCTTGTTATTTCCCCCAGTCTTGAAAGTTCTGGAGTACAAAATGTCATTTTCTCCTTTTGACGTGGAAATCTGTGCTGGGTCCTGGTCAACTCCTAGACTTGCAGGAGTTCAGTGAGGGAGGCCAGTGCTGGGAAGGCTATTCCAGAGTCCTGGCTTCTGAGTCCCCGGGGGTGAGGGACTCGTGTGCCTTTGTCTAAATGGGTGGTCTGGGTTGATTCTCTGCAGTCTGAGATTCCCCGAATCTAGCAGGAAGGAACGTCTCCCCACGTGTTCTCTCTTACTGATGGAATAGCTCCAGTCAAGAGAGATCTCGCTTAGCACAGCCACTGTTGTGGTTATGGGCTGCTGTGTTGCAAACCCCAAAACTTAGGGGCTGAAAAAACATTTCATTACTGTATGTCATGGTTCCTGGAGCTCACTGGCTGGCTCTGGCTTAGGGACATCTCATATGGTGGAATTCTTATGGCAAGCAGGGATGGAGTCATCTCAGCTGGGTGTCCAAGATGATCCACTTCCTTGGAGATGGGCTCAGAGGACAGGTGGGGCAACTGGGTGGCCTGTCTATGACCTTGACCTACAACTGGGGGGGGGGGTCTCACAGCACAGCGGCCAGGTTCGAAGAGCGAGTGTGTCTCAAGTGTAGTGGAGCTCATAGAGACAGGCGGGCACTGCCAGACTTCTCTGACCCACACGTGAATATCTAGCATCTTCCACTGGTTGAAACTAGGTCTCCCTGAACAATTATTTCTTTTGCCAGGAGACCAGAAGAATGGGAAGGTGCCCAGCTACCATGACTGCACATTTTGATCCAAGAAACCTGATCAAAAGTAGGGGGGGGGGGACATAGACCACAATTTCAAAATCCATGCTACCTGGAGCTAGAGGAACTGTCAAAACTATGGCCCTAAAGTAATCTCTAAATCTTAAACCAAAGATACCCCCCTGGAAGCCTGTTTTAAATGGAACATTAAGTAGCCGAGAATGTCTGCCAGGCACATTATGGAGGTTAGCAGTCAAGAGTGGGGTTCCCTAATGCCACTGAGACGCCCTACATCGTGCTCTCTTAATAAGCATCTCGAGAGGGTTAAGTGGACAGAGGTAACCGGAATGACTGCACAGGCTCCTGAGAGGGCAGTGGATTTGTAGAAGGGAGGGCGGGGAGGTGTGCACACCTGGGAGCAGACCGTGCCCAGTAGTGATCTGTGTGTAGAAATCGCTGGATGGGTGTGTGTCCTGCTAGGTGTATGCTCAACGACCAGAAACAAAATGCATCATCAATGGAGCGAGAGACCCAGGACCCGTGTACAATTGGGATGATGGATCCAGATGGAACCAGCTTCCTGGTTACCACCTGGGCAAGTCAAGGACTTCAGCCACAGGGTAAATGGACCTCCAATCTCCAGATGAAAGCCCTTTTGATTCCTGAGGTTCACCCACCCTGGGGGACTCGCAGGGTTTCAACTACTCACAGGAGTAGTTGCTCAATAAATGTGTGCTGTTCTGGGAAACATTGGATGGGCTGGCACCACCAGCAGAAAGTGACAGAGGCCACCACCTCCCCTGGCTGATGCTGATCTGTTTCTGGGCTCCCCGGGTCCCAGGACCTTAAAGATCCAAAGCGGAGCACAACAGCCTGCCTTTTCCTGTGCACACACACCTGGGCTGGCCACTCAGAAGAAAAAGCTCCCCCCCCTCCCCCTCCAGGCAGGGTGGGCTTGCCAAACCCTGAAGGACGGAGCCCTAATTTGAAATGCTTTCTAAATTCTCCAGACAGCAGTTCTGCAGCCCCTGGGGGAGGAAAGGCAGAGAGGAAGAGAAGTGGGTTTCCTGGCTGTTTATATTCCGGGCTATTCTGAAACCCCCTGAAGGCCCTCACACACAGGGGCACATTTACATGCACCAGGAAGTCCCCAGAGTGGAAACTCCAGGAGCGGAGGAATGCCAGGGCACAGCTGCCCCGCAAACAACCACCAATTCAGCCCTTTCAATGCCCAAGTCAGCTTCCCCAGCCGGAAGGGCCCCGAAAGGTCATCTAGCTCTCTTTCCCCCACGCCAACAGGGATAGCACATCAGTCTCTGTGTTGCCTCTGCTGCAGGACTCTTCTGGCTACGAGAGACCGAAACGAGGACCCAGGCTGGAGAGAGGCTTGGGGTTTGCGGGTGCCCTTCACTTCTGCATCCAAAGGCAGTTTGACCGCAGAGGCAGCTGGACTCAGGGGTTCTGATCACATTGTCCAGACATCTCGGAATCCCCCTCAGCATGGCCTCCCTCCAGGGTAGCCTCCTTCTCAGCATACAGATGGTGGTAGCAGCCCAAGGCCCTCGTCTTCCAATCCTGCAGAATGTCTCAGAAGGTGATGGTCCCCCTGGCCAGGCTTAGTCCTATACATCCCTCCCCTCCAGTGGAGAGTGGGTCCGTTCGGGCCCCCCTCATCCTCATGCCAATGGCAAAAAACATCCTGGATTTATGCTCAGCTCCCGCTAGTGATGGGGGGCTCATAGCCACCAGGGCAGGCGGCACCTGTGAGAACTTGATTCAGAGTTGGGTGGGAGCGCTCACTGCTGCCAAGGGATGTATTTGTTCATCCGCCTCCTTTTTGAGGGGCTTTCTGTCTGTCTCCCAAGCACCCAATGCAGAGGCTGGTGCAGAGCCCAAGGGTGTCTAAAGAATGTTTATCCAACGAGGGAACACTAGCTGCCAGGGATAACCTGCCAGGATTGATGTTAGCTGTCCTCGAGTTGAACCCCACTCACCGTGACCCCACATGCGATGGGAGAAGATGCTGCCTGGCCCTGAGCCCATCCCACGGTGACTGAGAGACTGGACCGCTGGGACCCATAGCCTTTCAGAAACAGATCGCCTAGCCTTTCTTTCGCATCCCTTCTTTGTCCAGAACAGCGGTTCTCAACCTTCGGGTTGCGACCCTTTTGGGGGTCAAATGACCCTTTCTCAGGGGTTGCCTAAGCCCATCAGAAAACTCAGATTTCTCATGGTCTGAGGAACCGAGACACCGCTCCTCTATCCATCTCCAGGAGGGTCCGCCCACATGCAGGCCCGCCCACACAGGAGGGCCCGGCATGAAGACTGTTACCCATACTACACCATGCTTTAGACACAACTTCACTTATTTGTTATTAGAAATAAATATTTCACAATCAATAATGACACATTGTTTTGTGATTCATCACTATGCTTTAATGATGTTCCTTCCCTTTGTCACAATGGAAATACATCCTGCATATCAGATATTCACATGACGATTTATAGACAGTAGCAAAATGACAGCGATGAAGAAGCAATAAAAATAATTTTATGATTGAGGAGGGGGTCACCACAGCATGGGGTCGCAGCGTTAGGAAGGTTGAGAACCGCTGGTCCAGAAGTTCTGCTGATGCCGGTTCGGCAGCACAGGAGGCCTCCCCAACAGAAGGATGCTGGCTGGACAGACGGTGCATTGTCTGGGGACCACGCCTGAGTCTCCCACATGGGAGGTGAGGTTCTACCCCAGAACCACCCACGCCCTTCGACCTACCAGTTGCTAGAAAGCTCTTCTTTGCACATCTGCTTTGGATAGTTGTTCTCATTTCATCTTTGCAGCAGTGCCCCTCTTTGGGGGTTGAAACCATTTTTAAACTAGCAGAGGAGGTCGGGTGGGGGTTGCACTTTAGATCATTGACTAAATACACCGACTGTTGCATTCAGCAGTTTAAACTATGAGTCCAACCCACAATCGTCCACCCTGTTTCTCTCCTCCTCCTTGAAGACCCCGGTGTGCTGACGCATGCAAGAGACGCCCATCAACGGCCGAGCCTGTTGCCTGAACTTCCCGTCTTCACACTCTTCCTGCTTGGCAACCTCACATTCTGCTTCCTTCAGTATGAAAATCTTCAGCTAGGTTTTTTCTCCCATCACAGAGGTCTCAAATACCGCTCGTCCCGTTGGGACTGGCTCATTTCACTCAGCCTCTTTGCCGCCCAGGTCCATCCATGCCATGAACTGCTTCATGGTCTCATCACTGCTTTCTTAGCAAGGCATAATATTCCACTGTGTGGGGGCCACAGTTTGGATCCAGTCTCCTACCGATGGGCATTCCAGTTGTTTCCTCTTCATGCTGCTGTCAGCAGGCAGCACTAACTGTGGTGTGAACCTGTCCGTTCTTGTGCAGACTCTTACTCCTTTCGGGGATATACCCAGCAGTGGGGTTGCAGGATCATCTGGAACTGTTTTAGTTCCAGTTGTGTAGGGGAAACCCTTTTTGATTCTCACAGGGGTTGGATATGCCCCCAGTTCCATTAGCACCGAAGGGCCCCTATCTCTCTGCAGCCTCTCCAGTGTTTACTATTTCCTGTTTTTTTTTTTTTTTTAACTAGGCCATCATTGTCAAAAAAGGTCCTGGTGGCGTCCTGGTTATGTGTTGGGCTGTTCATCGCAAGTCTGGCAATTTGAAACTACCAGATACTCTTTGGGAGAAAGGCGGACTAACCACTTCCAGAAGGAGTGAGAGTCTCCCAAACTCACAAGGGCAGTTCAATCCTGTCCTGTAGGGTCTCTGCGAGTCGACATCGCCAGAGTAGCAGTGAGTTTGGGGCTGGGGGTTGCTCCTGTCTTCATCGCTGTGTGTTTCCTGGATGGGCTGGTGAACAGAGCAACTCTTCATGTGTCTGTTGGCCATTCGAATGTCATCTTTGGTGAACTGTCTGATCACATTTTTGGTCCCCTCTGTAACTGGGGTATTCATCTTTTTCTTATTGAGGTGCTGCTGTTTTCTGTAGAATGGAAAGATAGACCTCTTGTTATTTTGTCCCATCGAAAATCGTTTTCCATCCTGCGAGTTGGCTTTTGACGAAAGCCTTCTGATGCACACCAGCGTCTCATTTCCGGTGGGTCCCCGTCATATATACTGCCACCTACAGGGAGAACATCTTTCTTTTTCTGCGTGAAGAAACTGACATGTAGAGAGATGCCGCTACCAAGGAGTGGTCTTACCCAAGGTCACCCAAAAAGAAGGCTGAGCCAGAACGGGAGTCTGCGTTTTTCTGGTTCTACAGCTTGACCTCACCCCATCTCCAAGAGAAGTAGAAAAAGTTCAGAGAGAGTAGCAGCGTAAGAGAGAAATGGGCAGAAGAGGGCGGAGGGAGCTTTGAATGGCAGCACTTTTCTCATCTGATGGGTCTTAACTTGCTTTTTGGTTATGGGATCGTGGGGAACCTGATAGAACTGAGTTCACTTTCACGTGACAGCACAGCAAAGTATGAGGTGCACAAGAGTCATTACCTATTGAACGCTGACCACAGCTTAGCAGCTTGAACCCACTGTCTGCTCTGCTGGAGAAAGACTTGTCAAAACTCACCCAAATGATTGAACCGATTCCAACCTCCAGTGACTCTACTGGACTTTATTGGACAGACATGCCCCTGTGGTTTGCCAAGGCTAGATCTTAACAGGAGAGGGAAGCCTCAACTTTCCCTAGAGAAGCAGAGGGGTGCTTCCAAGCTTGCAATGAACAGCCCAATGTATAACTCATTGCACACCATCTGGGTAAAATGAGTCCTCAAAGAAGAGGAAAGAAAGAGTGAGGGGAATAACACAGATGAAATATTTTCCAAATTTGAGCAGAGAAACTCAGTGTGCTCCAAGCACAAGAAACATGACGGAAGCGACATCCAGTGACACTATAATGAAATTGCTTGAAAGCAAGATAGAAAGAACATTTTTTAAAGCATCTAGAAGGGGGGAAACATGCTATCACAGAGGGACAAAGGTAAATAGTTTTGATGGAAGCAATGCAAGTGCGAAGACGTTGAATAAGATCTTCCACAGACTGCAAGAAAGAAAAAAACCCAGAGTTGTCACTCTAGAATTCTATACTCCCCAAAAATATGTATGCCAAAAGTAAGAGTGATCTAAGGACTTCAAAGATCTAAAAGGGCCAGAATAATTCATTGTCAGAAGACACCCCTCCAGAGTCAGAAATATTAAAAGAAGTCATCTAGGCAGAAGAAAAATGATATCAGATGGAGATAATGAATTTATGCAGTAAGTGCAGGGCACCAGAAATTATAACTACAAAGGTAAAACCTATTTTTCATTATGTAAATTATCTTAAATGGTAGCTGATTAATTAAACACAATGACGAAGTAATATAGAACTTATAGCATATGCGGACATAAAGTACATGAAAGACTGAAAAAGGAGAAATCAAAGTATACTATTTTAAGGTTCTGTTAGTATCAAGCCCTCGTGGGACAGTGGCTATTGGCCAAAAAAGGTTGGCGGCTTGATCTGGAAGTCGCTCTGTGGAAGAAAGATGAGCGAGCGTTTGCTTCTGTAAAGATGGTTGTTAGGGGCAGGGGAGTCATCTCCGACTTAGTGACCCCAAGTGCAGGAGGACAAGATGACCTGGTCCCGCGTCGCCCTCACACTTGTCATTATCTCTGAGCCCATTGCTGCAGCCCCTGTATCAACTTCTCCCAACGAGGGTCTTCTGCCTTGTCACGGACCTTCTCCACTAAGCAGGATGTCCTCTTCCAGGGATTTGTCTCTCTTGGTAGCATGTCCAAAGCAAGTGAGGCAAAGAAGCACTGTGGCTGTACACAACACAAGGCAGATTTGGCTGTTCTTTTATTAGTCCGTGGTTATTTCTACTTTCCATATTCTCCGTCAGGACCACGATTCTTCTGCACCAAGTCTTCTCTGGCGAGCCTTACTCCATGCCCCACTTTCCTGGGCATTTGAGACCACTGAAAATACCATGGCTGAGGTCAGCTGCACCTCAGACCTCAAAGCGATCGCCTCAGAGACACTGATGGGCAGTTCTCCCCCTTTGCAAAGGGTCGCTCTGAGTCAGGATGGACACAATGGCAGTGGACTTCTTTTGGGGCATGGTACACTAGACATGAAGCTGTGTCATTTTGTTTGAGGGTAGAATAAATTAGATACAGTATAAACCCCAATGCAGCTACTAAATTTACAAAATAAGGAGTTCCATATGATGAAACAAAGGTGGTAAGATGAAATCACGTAGTCTAAAAGAACACAGACATAGAAGGCGATGGACAGAAGGACAGATGAGCAATAATAAAGCACAAGGATAGAACATCTAAGTGGAATGCCAATAGTCATGCTTAATGCAAACGATCTTATACTCTAATAAAATGACAGGCTTGCACACCAAAAATCAAGATCAGCTATGCCCTCCCTTTAATAAACCTACTTTAAGAATGAAAACACAACTAGGTTAAGCATAAAATTACAGAAAAAGATGATGCATAATTGTTACCGCTTAAAAGAAAGCCGACGTGGCTGCCTCGTATTAGACAAAGTAGGTTTCAAAGCAAGGAATTTTTCCAGAGATGAAGAAATTCACTTCATAATAATAAGGGGGTCAATCCATCCAGCAACAGAAGAATCCTGGACATGTTTGCACCTGAGAGATTCACAATATAAGAAGTACAAGTGATTGAAGATCAAGGAGAAGAGACAAATCCATCATTGTGGTCAGAGACTCCGAGGTCCCTCTCTCCTTAATTGGTAGAAGTGGATGGAAATCAGAAAGGATATGATCCGACCGCTCAGCTTGATCCAACTGACATTGAGAGGCGAGTCTGCCCCCCACAGAAGACTTCGCATTCTTTTCACATGGAATGCACATGGAAGGCACATGGGCTCCACATGGAATGGGAACAGGGGTAAGCTGTGTGCTGTGCCATAAAACAAACCTCAATAAATTTAAAAAGACTCAAGTCAGAGACTACGTTTTCTGAGTACAGAGGAAATAAACTGAAGACCAGTAAGAGAAAGATCTCTAGAAAAGCCTCCAAATATTTGGAACTTAAATAACTCTTTTCTAAGTAATCCCCAGGTCCAAGAAAACATCAGTAGGGGAACTGCAAACTACTTTGAATGGAAATGTGAAGGGAACCACACACATAGAAAAATTGCAGGGCTTTGCGAAAGCAGTGGAAATTTGAGGCACTAAAGATCTATATTCCTAAAACAAACACATTGCTGTGAGTCCGCTTATAGTGACCCCATAAGACAGTGGAAGTGGCCCTTTGAGTTTCCAAGACTGTGACTCTTTTTTTTTTTTTACTCCTACTCTACAGGAGTAGGCATCGTTCTCCCACAGGGATGTCCAAACTGCCAACCTGCAGTCAGCAGTCCACTGTGTAACACACTAGGAAAGAAAGAAGAAAAGAAAGAAAGAAAAGCTTCAATTCGATTACTTCTAGTTTCCATCTAAAGACATGAAGGCATGGAGAGCAGATTAAACCTAAACTAAATGGAAGATCATAATAAATGGAGAAAAGATAAAAGTTGTCAAGGATTTCATTTTGCTGGAATCCACAATTGGTACTCATGAAAGCAGCAGTCAAGAAGTCAAATTTTGTATGACTTTGGGCAAATCTGCTTGTGTCAGTTCGGGCAGATAGAGCAACAAATTCTAGACACTCATCAGTGTCTAAGAACGAGCTTTGTCTACAAGTGCAAGTGAATATTGAGAAAACATCCCAGGCCAGTCCAGATCAAGTCCATCCATGAGGTATTAGCCCCTATGTCTGATACAAATCTGTACACTCCTCTTCAGACTCAATAAACACACACAATGACACTGAATGCAGGACGATCACAGGCCAGTGGGGGGAAAGTCTTGTGGACCCAGTGGTGTTGTAAGCATCTCAGCACTGGCAGGGTCTCCACGTGGCTTCTCCAGTCCTGCGGCTGTGGCTGCATCAGCCTGCCTCCATGTGGCTGGTCAACAAGGATGTCTCAGGGACTGAGCGAGTGTCCCACCTCCAAGGAGTTGTTTATCTTAGTGCCTCGGAATGAAGTATTCAAGCTTTGACCTTATTGACAGGCTAAACGCCACTTCTTTACCCATAATCCTCTCAAATTGACAAGCGATGAGGGAGCCACCACACTGCTAAACAAGACCTCTTTAAAATGTTCAATGTTAAGGATGTCACTTTGAGGACGAAGATGCACTTGACCCGAACCATGGCGCTTCCACCTGCCTCATATTCATGTGAAAGTTGGACTGAGGAAGACTCAGACGAATTGATGAATCTGAATTATGATATTGGTAAAGAATATCGAAAGTACTGTGGGCTGGAAGAAGAACAAACAAATATATCACGGAAAAAGTATAGCCAGAATGTTCCTCAAAGATCAGCTAGTGAAACTAGATCTCGTACACTTCGGACATGTTGTCAGGAGATGCCTGTCCCTGGGAAAGGTCATCATACTTGGAAAAGCAGAGGATCCGTGATAAAGAAGAACACCCCCAACGAGATGGGTTGACATAGAAGCTGCCCTACAGGGCCCAATTGTGAGGACATCTCAGGACAGGGGAGTATTTTGTTCTGTTGTACCTGGACCAGCTATGAGTTTGAACTATTTAGGTGGTGCCTAACAGCAAGCAGAAGGAAATAATGAAGAGAAAGGAAAGACACATGAAATATTGTTGTTAGGTCTCATAGAGTTGGTTCTAACCCATAGTAACCCCATGCACAGCAGAACAAGACATTATTCCACCCTAACTATCACCACTGTTGCCCACCACCCCCCCCTCCCCACACACACACTGATGGGTCCCTTTTCCAGGGACTGGTTCCTCCTGATGACATGTTCAAAGCACACGGGCCGAAATCTTGCCATCCTGGGTGTTTTGTTTTTAAAATCATTTTATTGGGGGCTCTTAAAACTCTTAACACAATTCATCCATCCATCCATGCAATGTGTTAAGCACACTTGTACACTGGTTGTCATCATCATTCTCAAAGCATTTTCTTCCTACATGAGCCCTTGCTATTAGCTCCTCATTATTCCCCCTCCCTCCCCCACACCTCTTCCTCCCAAGTTTTGATAATTTATAAATTATTATTATTTTGTCATGTCTGACACTATCCAGTGCCTCCCTTAACCCACCTTTCTGTTGTATGTCCCCCAGGGAGTGGGTTATATGTAGATCATTGTGATGGATTTCCCTTTCTATCTCACCTTCCCCTTCCCCTCCTGGAATCTCTACTCTCGTTATTGGTCCTGAGGGGTTTATCTGTTCTGAATTCCCTATGTTTTCAGCTCTGATCTGTACCAGTGTACATCCTCTGGTCTAGCTAGGTTTGTAAGGTAGAATGGGAATCATGATGGGGAGGTGGGGGAAGGAAGCATTAGAGAACCAAAGGAAAGTTGTATGTTTCATCACTGCTATACTGCACTCTGACTGACTTGTCTCCTCCCTGAGACTCTTCTGTAAGGGGATGTCCAGTTGCTTCCAGATGGGCTTTGAATTTCCACTCCATATAATTCACAATGATATGATTAATATTAAAAGCTAGAACAAAGGTCGCATATGAACAAGAACCACTGGGGCTGAAGAAAGAAGTTCAAGAGGCATGGAAAGCATTTAGCCATAAACAAGATTCCAGGAATTAATGAGTACCAGTGGAAACGTTTCAACAGCTGATGAAGCAGTTGAGTGCTATATCACTGTGCCATTAGGGATCCTTGGAATAAAATAAGAATACTTCTGTCCTGAGGTTGCAAAACACCCCATAGAGCTTGAATTGAGATCAAGGTGCCTGCCCCCATCACTCCCATTCAACACTGTCATAGAGGCTCTAGTTAACCCCACAGGGGAAGATCAAGAAATAAAGGACATCCAGAGTGAGAAGGAAGAAGTGAAACCATGACAGGTAGCAAGGTCTTCCATGTAGAAAAAGACAACTAGTAATTAGAATGAATGGATTTAGCAAGGATCTAGAATACAAGATCCTACACTTGATATACTTGGCTTTAACCAAACAACTGAGAAGCAATGATGCAAGATCAACATATAAAAATTACATATTGTGTTCCTAAAAAATAGCAATGAACAAACAGAAATGGAAATACAACCATTCATAGCAATTAAACATGAAATATTGAATATCAAGAATATAAAATATCGACAAAAAGAGTCCAAGACTTGTACATTGAAGACGACGGAGTCCAAATGAAAGAAAATCTAAGTACGTGCATAAATATACTTTCTTGCATGAGTTGGAAAGAAGTATTGTTATTACTCCTCACTCAGCCCTTCTTTTGTTATCTGACACTGCACGTTTATGACAACAGTGAAAAATTAACCATGGACTGTTTTTTGAATTAGATGTGATATGATGGATAAACAAAACAAAACAAAACAAACCCAACCTCGCTGCCATCAAGTCAATGCTGACTCATGTCAACCTGATAGGGCAACACAGAACCAGCCCTGTGAGTTCTGAGGCTGTCGCTCTTTGCAGGAGTAGAAAGACCCAACTTCCTCCTGAAGAGCTACAGGTGGTTTTGAACTGCTAACCTTGGGGTCAGTAGTTCAACTCGTAACCACTACGCCACCAAGGACATGATGGCTGAGCGCCATGGTTCAAAGGCATCAGGCCTTCTTAGATCTTCCTCATCCCATATCCAGCTTTCACACGCCATCTCTTGAAGTGGTTTGCTGCTCACCAGTTCTTTTTGGTACATCGTCTCTGTGTATTCTTTTTATCTTCCTGTGATGCTTCCTACATCGATCAATATTTTGCCCATAGAATCTTTTAATAGTAGCAATCCAAGGTGTGTTTTTTTCTTCAGTTCTTTCAGTTTAAGTTCAGCATGTTCTTCTTGGTATTTTAACTCCAGTTCTTTGCACATTTCATTATGGTGCTTTGTCTCATCAAGTTTTTGTTTGATTCCTTGATTTTTTTTCTATTCCAATTGCTTTAGCCACTCCATGAAGTCTCAGATTCTCTTCTGATATTTACTTTTCCTGTTTTATCTCCTGTCTTTTAAATGACTTTTAAATTTCTTCCTGTATGATGTTCTTGGTGTTATTCTGTCAGCGCTTCCTCCATCAGAGTGCAGGGCATCAAATTTGTTCTTGAGATGTTCTTAAAGCGAAGAGGGCATATTTAAGGTTGTGTTTTGGTTCCAGACCTGTTTTACATATGAATAATTTACATAATTGAATAATTGATATGAATCATTGTGCCACAGTCAGCCCCTGACCTGGATTTACCTGCTGATATTGAGCTTCTCCATCACGTCTTCCCTCAGATGCAGTCAAGTTGATTTCTGGGTATTCCATCTGGAGACATCCACGCGTAGACCCGACTGATGTGTTCTTGAACAAAGGGTATTTACTATAAACAAGTCATTGGCCTTGCAGATGATAACTCTATCATGCAATCTCCAGCTTCATTTCTATTACTAAGACCTTATTTTACAACTACCGCTCCCAGTTCTTTGTTTGCAACTTTTTCATTCCAATTGCCAATAGTTATCAAAGCATCTTGACTGCATGTTTGATCCATTTCCAACTCAATCAATTTCTTCATAGCTTTGTGGTTGGTTTATATGCTTGAAGAACGGTTGTGGTGACTGGGTTTCCTGGTTTGAGGTCAGATATTATCTTCTCACAGACAGCATTGTACTTCAAGATAGAATTTGAAATGATGACTGCAGTGCCATTCCTCTTGGTCTGTCATTCTCAGCTTAGTAAACATGAGTACCGGAGTCAGATTGGCTACTACCAGTCCATTTCAGCTTACTAAGTCTAGGAGATCAGTATGCATTCCATTTCCTTTTGGATGAGTTCTGGTTTTCTTAGATTCATAATTGTACATCCCAAGTTCCAGTTATTAATAAAGGTTTGCAGCTGTTTTTTCTCATCTCAAGTTGTGCTAATCAGCAACCGTAGGTCCCGCTGGCTTCCCTCCCTCCACTCTTGATGGTCAACTCGATTTTGAGGAGGCAGATCTTCTCCCGTCACATTGTGAGACCTCCCAATCTGAGGGGCTCATCTCGTGGCAGGATCTTTGGCAATGTCCTGGGGATAGTCACGAGGCTTTCCATGGCAAATTCTTCCAAAGTGGACGGCTTATTCTTAGCCTGTGGCTAGTCTGGAAGCTCCATGGAAACCTATTCGCTTCGAGTGACCCTGTTGGTATTTGAAGTGCCAGCGACATAGCTTTCAGCATCACAGCCACACACAAAGCACCACAGTATGACAAACCGGCAGACGAATGGTGGAATGATGAATTGTGGGCGCCAGAAATGTGTTGTTAAGTCGGGACCTCTATGCCTGTGGTCCCAATCCCCGTTTTGGAATGGATTGCCTTTGTTCTGTTATGAGACTGGGTTAGAGTAGGGGAAGTTTTGAGTCTTATCTCCTACAGGATATAAAAGGTGTAATGGGTAGGTTAAGCAGCCGACATGGGGAAGAAGAATGCCAAGCCACAGGAAGTTCGCCCAGGAGCAGATGCTCAAAGACTAAACACCTTCTTTCAGAGGCAACCTTCCCGTATGGCTGGCACCCTGACTTTGGACTTCAAGTCTACTGAAGTGTGAGCAGATCCACGGGCGGTCAAGACCACTCACTGTGGTCTTTTTGGTGACAGCAGCACTGGGTAGTGGAAATAGATGTTATTTCCATCCAAAGTCACATTCACAAGTATCTGGACTTAGGACCTCAGCATAAGCTTTTGGGGATACACAGTTTCACCCATAATTTTCACCCAAATGCATAATTCAAGCCTGTAGACACTCAAATTCCCATCAACAGGTGCATCAATAAACAAACAAAGGCATCAATTTGCATTCCATTTTCATATACAATGGAATACTTACCAAACTCACTGCAATCAAGTCGATTCTGACTCATAGCGACCATCAGGAGAGGGTAGAACTGCCCCGGGGGGTTACTTTTACAGGAGCAGAGCCTCATCTTTCTCCCTCAAAGTGGCAGGTGGGTTTGAACTGCTGACCTTGGGGTTAGCAGCCCTGCAGGTAACCCGTCATGCCACCAGGGCTCCTTTAGTGGAATACTACTCATCCATTAAAAATAACTTACTCTGAAATTTGTGACGACATGGACAGACCTTGATGTACTGGTACTCTGTGAAAAAGTCAGAATACAAAATATTGGGGGGAAAGAATGTGTATTTTATAATTACAGTTTTAGAAAATGCAAATCAAGCTTTAGTGACAGAAAGCAGACCCAGAGCTGCGCGGAAGGGACAGGCTGGAGGAAGGAGGAATTACAAAGGAGTGACCGGGTTTGACACATTGGTGTCTAAGGGACACACAAAGGTCACATCTCAGTCTTTTAAATATGTGTAGCTGCCAGTAGCTCAGTAAAGCTGGCTTTAAAAGCCATATGCACTTGCCGCCTCCCTGCCAGGCAGAAAGCATTTGGGGGAGCACAGAGACATGGGACGGTGTCCACAATTTTGAGGAAAAATCCCACATCTCTCAATGCCATTTTCCCGAACCTTGGAAAGCAGCCTCATTCACATAGAATATATTCACTCACTCAGCAAGCAGTTCAGGAGCACCTCGTTAGTCATGTGTACTCTTATAAATATAAAGTAGCAGGCTGGACAGCCATAACACTCAGCCCTCTGAGATCACAGTCTCGGGGAAGAAGAAATACCCATGGATGAGTAAACTATGTAGATGTCAGGTGATGGTAAGGGGTGGAGGGAGGGAAGCAGGGCTAAGGCATTGTAGCATGGTCGTGGTGGTGGTGAAGTGGAGGTGGTGGTGGAGGTAGAGGTGGTGGAGGTTGAGGTGGTGGTGGTCGTGGTGGTGGTGGGGTAGTGATGGTGATGGTGGAGGTGGTGGTGGCGATGGTGG
>PVJH01033881.1:0-21166 GCA_004026705.1 Nesogale talazaci | reverse complement strand
TGGCTATCAGGGAAGGAATGTATGTCAAGAGGGCGGCCCGCACAGGCTCAGCTCAGATGCTAAGCTTGCAGACACTTCCCCAACTCACACCGCTGACGGACGGATGAAGCAGGCAGCCACAGCAGGAGGCGGGAAGACAGCTCTGGTATGAGCCGAGTCCAGTGTGTCCAAGACAGCATGGCAGGCTGCCAACTGCTCCCAGGGCCTGCAGGTCACAGGATGAGTCACTGGCCCAGGTCCCAAGAAACCAGGTTAGCAGGAGCAAGAAGAGAGAGAGTCAGCTTTATTGACAGTATCTATTGATAGGTACGCAATAGGCCACACCCCCAAGGAGATGTCATCAGGCTGTGACCTACACCTTATGGAGGAGGCCTTCCAAAAAACCAAACTCAGTCACGGAGTCCATTCTGACACATGGTGACTCGACGGGACGGGTGGGACTGCCTCTGTGGGGTCTGAGATGCTGACTCTTTATGGGAGTAGACAGCTCCATCATTTATCTGTGGAGTGGCAGGTGGTTTCAAACTGCTGACCTTACGATGAGCAGCCCAAAACATAACCCACTGGACCACCAGGGTTTCCATGGGCGGAGACATTACTAACACACTACTGAGGACCCTGGCCCAGCCAAGTTGACACATAGCGTTAATGACCACAGGTCTCCACATCCTGCGTTTGCCTCATGTGTCTGTGGCCCATTTCGACCCTTCCCACAGTATTTCAGACGTGTTCTTCCTGCTATTGCACACGGTATCGACTTAGGGTGTCAAGATCACTTTTATGTCTCAGGGAATACCCACCCCCACCCCTTCCCCAACTCCTCCCCCCAAAAGGAATTAACAACAACAATCAAGAGGACATAGAGATCCCGATGAGGTTGGAGCATTATCAATCTAGCTGAGAGAAATTACTAGGAGGAAGAAGTAGGGTGGGCGATGGTGGGGCAGGAGGAAGGTAAAGGGAAACAGGAAAGGTCTAGGAAGCAAAACCATAGCTAGAGATATAAACATAGGTGAGCATTTATGTAAGTATATTAATTCGTAAAAATGGAGGTATTGACCTATGTATATACTATGGCAATAGATTGAGGAAGTGGAAGAACTTTGGGCCTCTGCTCAAGCCCTTCCTCAATGCAAGAACGCTTTGTTCTAACAACCTGGCACGCTGTGATGCTCACCTTTCCGACATGACCGCTGAAGACAAAATGGGTGCACAAACAAATGTGGTGAAGAAAGCTGATACTGCCCGGCTATCAAAAGATATAGTGTCTGGGGTCTTAAAGGCTTGAAATGGGGCTGAGCCCCAGTGGCATAGTGGTTGTGTGCGGGACTGTGGCCCACTGGGATGGAGGTTCAGTTCCAGCAGCGGCTCCACAAGAGCAAAGGCTGGGCCTCCTACTCCCACCACCAGAGGGCAGTGATGCAAACCACCCCCCCCCCAAAAAAAAAAGGCTTGAATGAAATGAGCAGCCATTTAGCAGAGAAGGAACAAGCCCACATGGAAGAAGCACACCAGCCTGTGTGAACATGCGGTGTTGGCAGAATCAGGTAACAGGCACTAGAAGACCTCAAACAAACAAAACAGAGGAACAAAGAAACATTGTGAGAATGAGAAGGGTCGGAGCAGAGAACCAGAAACCATCTGTAGACAATCAGATGTCCCCTCACAGAAGGGTCACCAGGAAGGGATGAATCAACCAGGGCGCAGAATAGTGACTGTGAAACAGACTATTCTTCTGGTTCCGTGAGGCTTCCTCCCCTCCCACTATCGTGACCCCAGGCCTGCCTCTATGGGCTAGGCAGGAGCATGTGCACAGGTACAGATAAGAGCGAGCTGAATCCAATTCAGATAAACAATCAGGGACAGAAGAGGGAATCTCGTGATACCAGGAGGGTAGGGGGCAGGTAGGAAGAGGAGGGGAGGAAGGGGGAACTGATCACAACGGCTGATGAATAACTCCCCCACCCAGGGGGGATGAACAACAGGCACGAAGGTGAAGGGAGACAGAGGTCAGTGTAAGATATGAAAACAATGATAATTTATCCAGGCGTCATGAGGGTGGGAGAGGTGGAGAGAGAGGGGGAAAAAGAAGAGGAGCTGATACCAAGGGCTCAAAAAGAAAGTCAGTGTTTAGAAAATCATGATGGTAACACATGCACAATTATGCTGAATGCCCTTGATGTATGGCATGTTATCAGAGCCCCCGATGAAATGATTTAATTAAGAAACCAAACACCCCACCCCCACCACCCCGGAACCTGCTTTATTGCGATACTTGCTTGTTTGTGTGGTCTGCAGTGGAGCCAGCAGGAGCGCTAAGGTCTGACTGTGTCTCTCAGCAGCTAGCTGCTTGCCATGTCAGCAGCCTCTGAGGATGGAAGCTCGCTCCACTGGGGGGGGGGGGGAGGGGGACATTCGAGGTCCCCAGGCTGTGCTCTTGGACACTTGCAAAGGCTGAGCAAGAACGTGCCGGAGGCAGCTCCTGTTGAACCAGCCACCTTTCTTTTCCCAGTAGGGCCTGGGTCTCCTTTCTCTCTGCATCTCTTGCATCTGCCGATGCCTACTGATGTGTCCAAGCCCCACCGCCTTCCTGGAGGTGCAGCCAGCCCAGTGGCACAGGGGCCTCGACTGCTCCATATCTGGGAGGTGACTGGGTGGCACAGAAGTTTTGCACTCAACAAGGAACCTCGGTTGGCAGCTGGAGCCCACTGGGTGGTGCCAGAGAAGACAGGTCTTGGTGATGTGTTTCCAGAAAAGCTGATGGCTAAGAAGACCCTAGAGGGGAGAAGTTTCACTTTGTAAGCCGGGAGGTTGCCGTGCCTTAGAATCAACTCAACGAAGAACGGGTTTGGTTTGGGGTGCCCGAGTCTGAGGGAAGTGGGTGCCTACTGGGCTTCTCTTTATCATGTGGAGAGAAGGTGCAGAGGGACGAGACCTGGGGGAAACCCCCTGATGCTGGGGTCCACTTCTGCCTGGATCTAACCAGGAACCCTCCCTACGGGTGGGATTGGACAGTGGTATAGCCACACTGGAAAACGGCCTGGCAGTTTTTCATGCATATTAAAACAGTAACCAGATGAAATGCATTTGCCGCCCAGGCGATTCTGACCCACAGCGACCCAACAGGACAGGGGAGAACTGCCCGGCGGGGCTTTGCGCGGTGGCCACCTGGTCAGTTTGGTGAAGTAGAGGGTCATCAATAAAGAGGAAGGCTTTCAGCAGGATGTGTGACACAGTGACTGCAAACAAGACAGCAATGGTGAGGAGGACGCAGGTCCTGGTACTGTTCCCTTCTGCTTACTGTAGGCGGCCGGAGGTCGCGTAGGCACCCCACAGTGCCAGCTGGCTTGACAGAAGCAGGCTGCCACATCTTCTCCTGAAGACCTGTGGGTTCCCATGCGCTCTCTTTCAGCAGCATCTGAGAGCTTCGTCACTGCACCACCAGCGCTCCTCAAAGTTAAGCGTCTCCTTGGGGATTTATCCACAAGAGAGAAAAACATATGTCCTCCCTCTCTCCCCAAGCCCGTTGAGGACCAGGCTAATTTGCCCTGGACCAGCGAGTGAGAGCCTTAACTGGCACACAGGAGATGAGAATTCCAGTTGGGCTGAGCCCCAGGGAAATAACGCAGATCCCTGACTTGGTAGAATTTTTTTTTTTTAATCACCTGTAAAATAAAGGCAGGATGAGAAAAAAAAATCTCTAAAATGTACTCTTCTCTTTTTCCATTTCCCTGGTAGAAGAGGCACAGTGGTTCAGTACTTAGTTGCCAACTGTTAGGTTGGTTTTTAGAACGCTCCTCCCATCCCCAGATGAGGCTGCCCACCTGTGTAAAGACTAAGTCTTGGATGCCACCTGCCACCAGCAACCTGTCCTGCCCTGCAGGGCCACACTGAGCTGGAAAAGACTTGGCGATCGCGGGTTTGTGCGCTTCTTTCTAGCAGGTGTTCAGTGTGCACTAGGTTTGTTTGTCTCATACGACCAGCCTAAGGCAGCAGTTCTCGAACTTCCTGATGTCCCAACCTTTTGCTACAGTTCCTCATGGGGTGGCAATCCCCAACCGTGACATTATTTTCGTTGCTACTTTATCACGGTCATTTTGCTGTTATGAAGTGTCATGTAAACATCTGATATGCAGGATGGATTGTCATTGTTACAAACTGAACATAACGAAAGCATACAGATTAATCACAAAAACAATATGTAATTCTATATTGTAACATATTTATTTCTAATGACAAATAAGTGGAACTTTGTCATGAAGCTTGGTGTAGAATGGGTAACAGTCTTAATGTAATAGCAATAAACTACATTGCTACCTTTTGTGACAGGATGTGTAAAAAGCCAACATCAGTGTGACGGTTGAGAAAGCTTCTTTCTCATCAGATCGGCATATCTGCATGTGAGCAGACCCATCTGGAGTCAGTGGGTCTCAGTTTGAAGAACATCAGAAATGTGTGCTTTCTTCTAGTCTTAGGCAACCCCTGTGAAAAGGGTTGTTTGATCCCCAAAGGGGTTGAGACCCACCGGTTAAGAACTGCTGGCCTAAGGCATTGTCTTCTTAGACAGACAGACACACAAGTGAGTGTGTGTGTGTGTATATGTGCATATACATGGCGAAGCACATGTATATCCAGACACACTCACCTCCACCTCCCACCCCTCTTCTCAGCCGGGACAGGCCTTCCTAGAGCTGAGGCCTGATGCCTTCATCCTGACAGAGGCCTCATCATTCAGTTTGATGCCTTTCATGCTCTGGAGGCCGTGGGGCTGGGGATCTCACTTTCCATAGGGACTTGGTGGCCATGGTCATTTTTGTATCTCCAAGGTGGACGTTCAGTTACCTTAGATGCCAAACCCTTTCTAAGTGACTGGGCCGACATCCCACTCTCAGTGTGCTGCCTGAGAAGGGAGATCAAACCCTGTCCCTGGACATGAAGGTACCAGCAGAGGACAGAGTCTCCCCGAAGCTCCCATTGCTCAGCTCAACAAATACACTATGAGGGCTGCTGGTCCCAGGAGAAATTCTCATCTGGGGAAGTTTTTCCTTTTGCTGAAAAAGTCATCACCTTAGGGCAGTCCCTGGTCACTTCAGAGGGCCCATCTCTCTGGCTGAATGAATGATGTATTAGTCTGGGTAGACCAGAGAATCAAATCCACAGACACACATCTGCATATAAGAGAGAGTTTTAGATAAAATGTAATTGCACATTAAGAAAGCAACCCAGAGGGCTGAGCTCCGGTGGCGTAGTGGTTGTGCGCGGGACTGCGGCCCACTGGGACAGAGGTTCAATTCCAGCAGTGGGGCTGGGCCTCCTACTCCCACCACCTGAGGGCAGTGATGCCCAAAACAAACAAAAAGCAACCCAGCCCAGTCCAGTTCAAGGTCATAAATCCGATATTAGTCCAATGTCCAACACTGATCCACAAGTCCCCCACAGACCCATGAAACACATGCAATGATACCCGAACAAGCACAGGCCAGTGGGTGCAGAGTCTTGTGTATGCAGTGGCATTGTAAACGTCTCAGCGCTGACAGGGATCTTCCTGAGGCTCCTCCAGTATCCAGGGCTCAGGGTCTATCAGCATGCTGCCACGTGTCTTGCCAGTTGCAATATCGCCCAGGGGGTGTTGTCAGTAGAAAGTCTTCACCTCTAAGTAGGAAGTACCACATTTCCCAGAATTCTCAGGAGCAGGCCACGCCCACACAGAGGTCTCATTGGCTATCTCCAGATCGACAGGCTAGACTCCACCCCTACACTCTTCAGCCTCAAATTGACACCAGATCAGGTGACTGGCACCAGCGGGGTGTTTGCCCAAGAAATCCACAGGACCAAGAGAAGTCTGCTCAGAGATCTGACTGAGGGCCGGGGAGCTCAGTTGCCAACTGGAAGGTCGTTTTTTTTTGGAAGGCACGGGTAGCTGGAGCAAGAAAGAGGAGGCGGCCGTCTGCTTCTGGAAGGATGACAGCTGTGGAACCGCAGGGGGCCAGTTCTGCTCGGTTCTACAGGGTCAATAGGAGGTCGAATGGGCTCAGTGGGGCCTTGTTGGCTTGTTTGTGTCTAGTCTAGAGTCAGCTACCAGGCTCCAATATCCATCCATAGGCAAGGCGGGTTCTGCCCTGGAGCATGCAAGCGGGAACCTGGGTCTGCAGATGCATCGCTGACAGCGGCCCAAGGCTAGATGGGGATGGCCAAGCCTTCTGTAACCCGTATTCATCCTCTTCCGTGCCACTAGCGGAGCTCAGCGGGTGGGGGGAGGTCGGGGTTCCCGGTCTTACTCTGACGGACAGCCCTCGCAGGTTGGCACGAAACTAGAGGGCAGGACCACCGTGGTCTCAGTGCCCAAGCGGGTGACCCACTTTGCCACTGTCCACCACGGTTTTCTGGCAAACGAGGCAAGACCCCCTCCCCCCCCACTCACATTTTTGGTTGCTGCTAACAAGCGCTGACTCGGGGCCAGAGCACCCCGGAAACACCGATGTCCTCGGCGGCCCTTCCCTTCAGCTCCCATCCCAAAGTGGGGTCATGCGCATCTTCTAATGGGGCTGTCGCGCGGCTTTGAGCGCCCGCTGGGTGCCTGTCTCGGGGCCGGCCGGCTCACCGCGTGGCTCAGAGTCCCGAAGCCGCCGTCCCCAGCGCCGACCCTCGGGGAGTCGCCCCCAGCCCGCCGGCGCAGGCGCGCCGCCGCCGCGCCGGGGCCCCGCCCGTCTGGGGGGCGTTCCCGAGGGCGTTCCCGGGGGCGGTCCGAGGGCGGCCCGGGCGGTGCGCGCCGCGGCCGGGAGGGGGAGCTCGCCGCGCCCCGCGCTCCGGGCCGCTCGGGCGGAGGGCGCTGCGAGGCGGCGGGCGGGCGGCCTGCCCGGTTCCGGCCCGTCCCCGCCGCAGCCCCGCGTCCCGGGCCGAGAGCGAGCGGCGAGTCGGCGCGGCGCCGAGCAGGCGCGGCCATGGCGGCGGGGAGCCGCGGCGGGGTCGCGCCGGCCCTGGAGCCCCCCGGCCGGGCCGCCCGCCGCCCGGCGCTGCCGCCGGCCGGCCTCTGGCTGCTGCCGCCGCCGCCGCCGCTGCTGCTGCTGCTGCTGCTGCTGCTGCTGCCGGTCCGGCCGGCCGCGTGCACGCCAGGTAAGCCGGGGGACCCCGCACCCCCCCGCGGCCCGCGCCTGCAGCCCCTTCCCTCCCCGCGGCCCCGCGCCCGGAGGTGGCGGCCAGCCCCAGCGGGGATGCGGGAGGGCGGGCCGGGGCCAGGCTGGCCGGCGGGCGGCCGAGCCTCCCTCGCGGGGCCGGAGCCCTCCCCGCCGCCGGCGCGGGCTCTCCGGCAGAACGCAGGCGCCGGGATGGTGCGGGGCCTGGACGCGGTCCGCGCGACTTCATTGTCGGGGCGAAGGGGCGCCTTCAGACACCCGGGCATTGCACCCCCCTCCCGCGGCGCCAATGCACCCCGGAGGCGCCCGGCTGGGTCCTCCAACCCCGTGCACCGGGACACAAAGAACAGCCCAGGAGAATCGCCCGGCGAGCGCCCTCCCCCATCCCCCCGCGGCCCGGGGTCCGGCGGGGGAAGCGGCGGACCCCTTCTGCACCGGCCGCCGAGTACAATGGGAGGGGGCGAAGGCTGCCATGCAGAGTGCCGGGCTGGGCAAGGAGAAGGGCGCTTCGTGCACCGTGCAACTTGGCGCCCGCTGCCCAGCGCGGAGCCCGAGGCCGAGGCTGGCTTGGTGAAGGCAGCTGGCGGGTGGGCTCTGTTGTTGGGATAGGTGGACTTCATACGGGTCCCCGGAAAGGCCCCCCGGCCTCCCTGGGCTCACACAGAGGGCCACCGTGGGTCTGGGAATGCCCCTGGCGGCCACAACAGGCCAGCGCCCCCGGCCAGCTCACACACTTGACCTCGGTGGGCCCCGCCTGGGAAAGGTGAGGTGGCCCCTCCGAGGGTGGACCCCACCCAGAACAAAACCCACAGAGCGGGGCATGAAAGCCTGCCTCGGGGCATGGGGAGGCGTCCTTGGGCCGCCTGTGTGGGAGTTGTAGCCAGTTATCCAGGAAGGCACTTGGAGAGACAAGAGAGAAGGGACTGGCTTAGGTCACAGCCTGCCTGGTGCACGGTCACCTTCTGACCTGGACCCCTGTGCCCCAGGGGATGGGCCAGGGGGGCCGGGTCAGGACAGCATGGCTCTGTGGTAGAGGGTGTCAGTCAGCAGCAGCCATGAACACCAGTCCTGGGCATCCAGAGGACTGGCTCGGAGGTGGGTCATGTGGAAGGGACCCTTGGCCAACAAAGAGCCTGGGTCACTTCTGGGATGCAGGCGACCCACAAACAAACGGCCTCCCTTGGTGGATGCTTTCGGGGTCCCCAGTACTGCATTTTCTACCCGAGGCCCAGCTCTCTGCTTTACCACCCCCATCTAAGAGATGCTGGGATGCAGACTCCACAGGTGTCCTCCATGGGGAGCCCTGGTGGCACAGTGGCTTTAGGCACTGGGCTGCTAACCCCAGGGTTCGCCGTTCGGAACCACCAACCGCTCGGAGGGAGAAAGACAAGGTTCTCCCCTCTCAGAAAGATACACAGTCTTAGAACTCCACCAGGACCGGTTTACCCGGCTTACAGGGTGGTCTGGAGGGCTCCTACCTCCCAGGAACTGACAAAGCCATCTTCTCAGAAGCGGCCAATAGGAGCCGAGCATAGGCTGGTCCCGTTGGGCCCCCGGGCCAACCTCGGCTTCTGGAAGGAAGGCTCTGAAGGAGGGTGTGGTCAGGCCTGGGAGGACCCCCGGGGGAGCAGACAGCCGCTGCTCAGAGAAGCACTGGGTGTCAGCTGTCTGGCCCGTGCCTCGCCTGGGAGGCAGGGTTCTTGAGCCTTGGTGAGGTGAGTCTTAAGAAAGTGCTCCTCAGAAAATGGGGTGCCGTGGGCCACGGCTCCTCCAGAAACCTGGCCTCAGGTTCCTCTGCTTCCTTAAACATGAGCTGGGCACAGCTAAAGGGGACCTTCCACTTTGCCCCCTTGGTTCGGTCTTAGGAGACGTTTCCATGCCACATTGATTTCTGGCCTGTTCAGCTTCTGGGATATGCCTCCTCCATGCACTCCCCCTCCCTCCTTTTTAATTGATAAGTTTGCTCTTGACTGTCCCATGGTGTTCGCACTAAGTTGGGAAGCTTTATACCCGATTTGGAAGTGGCCCTGGTGGCGCAGGGAGTTAAGTGCTGGGCTGCTACCCAAAAGGTCAGCAGTTCAAGTCCGTCCTCCCACACCTCGGGAGAGAGCTGAATGATGTGTCTCCTCCCTTGAAGATTTATGGTCTCTGAAACCTGCCCTGTCCTCCAGGGTCGCTGTGAGCTGGACTGGACTGGGTTTTATAGAACTTAGAGGCACCTTTGGGTTTCCAAGAGTATCAGTTTTGGTTTTTTTTTTACTTTTTATTGTGAATTACGGAGCAGGCAACCTGATCTTCAGTGGTGTGAACTGCCCGTCTCTGGGGTTTCTCATACCAGTGATTTAAAAAAAAATTATATATATATATGTACATACATATAAAACAAGTGTTTTTGCTTATACTTTCACTCTTCTGATGGGGTTTCTCTTAAGTTTGCACCAGTGGATTTTCTTTTACCTTCGTATCGTTTTTGAAATCTAGATGTTTTTGGTTGCTTTGATGAGCAAAGTTTGGCGGTTTCATTCCTTCCTTTTGAAATGGTTTTTTACGGCGTTCATATTGGTGGCCTGTTAAGAGTTTATCTTACTCAAGGCAGATCATTTTGTTGTTGTTGTTTTTTTTGGGGGGCATCACTGCCTCTGGTGGTCGTGGGAGCTACCCAGTGCCGCTCCTGAGAGCCGCCGCTGGATTTGAACTGCCGAGCCCGCGGGCCGCAGTCCCGCACTCAACCACTTACGGCACCGGGGCTCAGCCCATGCAGATCATTTTAAGGCACATATTTGTTGTGCTTTGTGACGGGATGGCAAGAAGTTTGGTGTGGGGGGTGCTTTTTAAGGGAGGAGCGCTGCTTGATGGGTCAATGCCCTGCCGCTGGCCAAAAAGTGGGCAGTTTGAACACCCCAGCAGCCCCACGGGACAAATGGCCTGTGATCTGGCTCTGAAAAGCTTACCTGCACCTGTTGAGTTGTTTCAGACTCACGGTGACCTTTTCGGGCTCAGTAGATCTCCCCTCCAGGGCTTTCCAGGCTGTAATCTCCATGGAAGCAGATTGTTAGGGCTTCCCTCCTGGGTTCGAACTGCCACCAGAGTATCTTCCTGTAAGTCAGTTGTTCTCAACCTTCTTCGTTCTGCGACCGTTCTTCATACAGTTCCTCATGTGGTGGTGACCCCCCCCCCCCAACCATAAAATTATTTTCGTTGCTACTTCATCACTGCCATCTTGCTACTGTTATGAATCGGGCGACCCCTGTGAAAGGGTTGTTCGATCCCCAAAGGGTCACGACCCACAGGTTGAGAACCGCTGCCCCAAAGACATACCCCAACCCAGTGCCACGGAGTCGATTCCAGCTCTCAGCACCTGCCCCGGCAGGACAGAGCAGAACTGCCCCTCTGGGTGTCTGAGACGGCGCCTCAGCCAGGCCGATCCATCTCCTGGGGAGCAGCTGGTGGGCTTGAATCCTCCAGGGCATTCCCTCCCTGTGAGGCAGAATCCTTCCAGGGCACCCAGCGTCATCCCTGTGGGAGCGGTGGCCTGGTCTTCCCCCCTCGGAGCCTCTGACGAGTCGGAGTTTGGGTTAGCAGCCAAGTGCGAGACCAGCCCCCACCAGGCTCCCATTTCAAAAAGGGCATGGCCGTCTCCGGAGGGTCTCCCTCCCTTTCACTCCCCCTCGACTTCAGCAAGCATGACACATGTCCTTTCCTAGGGATTGGACTTCCCCGATGACATGTCCAAGGTCAGCACGATGCAGTCTTTCCAGCCGCACTTGTAAGGTTGTAGATCTTCTAGAACCCCCTTGCCCATTCCTCTGCCAGTCCATCTTCGTCGCCAACACCACGCATTGCATGCATGCGATTCTTCTTGTCTTCCTCTTCCATTGCCCGGCTCGTGTGTGTGTGTGTGTGTGTGTGTGTGTGTGTTATTGGCTCGGTGTCAGATGCACCAGGCTTCGTCCTCGGTGACATCGTCTTAGCTTTATAGAACTCTGAAGAGGCCTCGGGCAGCAGATTTGCCCCAGCGTGGAGGGCTGGGTTGTGGAGAGGAGGCAAACAGAAGGAGGGAAAGGAGGCAGGCGTGTGGGGATGGTTGACTTTTCCTGGAGTACGGTCAACCAGGAAATCTGTTGAGAGGAGGCCAACTTGGGAGCTTGGGGAGACACAACTGGTTTCCAGAGAGATCGGATGAGGAGGGCGATGGACTGCCAGGCGGTGGCCAGAGGCCCAGTGGAAGCTGGAAGGACTGGCTTGGCAGGAAGCCAGTGGGCCACTCTCTGCGTGCCTCTTGCAGCCCTGGGTGGCTCACAGCCTGGCGAGGACAGAGGTGCCGTTAGTCCTGGTCTGTTGACGGGCACCCCTTGGTGAAGACGGGGCAGCTCGGAGGCTCATGCCCCAGGTGACGGGCAGGTGATGTCCGGCTTGTGGAGCTTCAGGCACGCTCTCCTTGCTTTTATCTTTGTCTTCTTGCCTCTTCCTTGGGCCTGTGGGGATGGAGCCCTCGCCATCCATGGTTCTGGGCAGGATGGGTGGAGCCAGGTCGTCCTCGCCGTTGTTAGACCTTCCAGTCCCTTCCGCCTCATGGAGAGTCTGCACACCAGAACGCCATGCGGCCCACGCCTGCTCCAGTCTCACCACTGCTGTCTGAGACCGTTGGGGCAGCCACAGTGTCACCCATCTCATGGTGGGGAGGCTTACTCCTCTTCGCTGACCTTCTTCTGTCCCAGGCACCATGTCCTTCTCCAGGCCTGAGTAAAGGCCATGGGGGTTCTCAAAGAAGTCGCATACATAGGTAGGGTGCAGCAAGCTTGAGGGGGACCTGGCAAAGCACAGGGGACGGGTGGGAGTGGGGTGGGCAGTGAGGGGGGGTGTCTTGGGCTAGCAGCAGTGGCATCACCTGGAGTGTATAAGACATGCAGACTCTCTGTTGCCCCCAGACTGGCTGCTGCATTTTATTAATTCCGTCAGATGTGTGCTGAGACCGGGGAGCTCCCCTAGAAATCTTCCCGTGGGGGTCGGGGGCATTTAAAAGGTGGTTGGTTACGGCTCCCTGGGTGGGGAGTCAGCTGGCCCTGCCAGATGGGCAGGAAGAGGGTGGCCTAGGGCTAGGCACAGCTGGTGATGTCTGGCTGCCCCAAGAGGCTTCTCCAGAGGGCTGAGTATCTTAAGCCTCCTGATCTGGGCAGGATTCAGGGCAGCAGGGACGGCCCCAGGGAACACAGAAGAAGCGGGAGTTCATGGTGGTGAAGCAGACAGGTGCCTGTCGGCATGGGTCAGGGGAGCCCTCGCTGGGAGACAGAGGAAGCGCACATTTGTCCAAGGGCAGGAACACAGGCCAGGGAGCTGGGCAGGTGACAGGCGAGGCTGCAGAGGTGTCTGTGTAGACCAGCCAGGCCAGATCAGGAGGGCAGGCAGTGACTGGAAGTCACATAGCTGCAGGCCCTGGCTTTGTGGTCCTGGGCTCTCCGTGCCCGCCTCCTGTGTCTCTCCAAGGACTTCTGTATCTCACCTCACTATTTAGCTCACCATCCCGTTGGGTTCCCGAAACTGCCATTCTTTTTGATTTTTTGCATTAGCCACTTTAAAAAAAAAACAGTGTTATTGGCACTTAATCCACAAATCACACAACGAGACATAACCCTGGATGGGAGGAGTAAACCTTGTCTTTCTCTCTTGGAGAGACTGGTGGTTCTCTTTTCCTTCACGGAGGGGTTCACTTTCCAGACTCAGTGACAAAGAGCTGCGATCCCCTGTCCGAACCAGAAGCCCGCCTGTAGGTGGGACCCCGACCTAAAATGTGAAGACACGCGTAAGTGCTGGCCAAACAGGTCAGCCTGGGGGTGTCCTTCCATTTCATTTGCAAACCTCAAAACCAACCTCACTGCCCACTCAGAGGAGCCCTGGGAGACCGGGTGGAGCTGCCCCTGGGGTTTCTGAGTCTGTAGCTCTTTAGGGGAGCAGACGCCTTCTCATTCTCCTGAGCAGCAGCTGGTGGTTTTGAACCAGGGCACCAGGGCTCCTCTTTTGTTTGTTTTTCAACTTCATTCCAGCGGACGGACGAAACATAAAAATCCCCCCCGTGAAAATTCACCGGGATGATAATCTTTCTCCCGGTGCCGGGTGACATTTTCGCAGCCTGTCTGGTCCTAGATCACAGCCTGGTGGCCTTGGCCGCCCATCTCCGTCACCGTCACCGTCACCGTCACCCCCTCCCTCCCTGCGGGTTCTGTGAGCTCGCGGTTGACGGTCCGAGTGTGGTTGCAATACATCCTCTTGGTTAATAAATTCGCAGTGTGCCACCGGTCCAAAATCAATTCCGCCTGCACTTGGGGATTTTGGTGGGAGGCAGTTGACGCCAGAAAGGAAGTACTTGATTTCAGATCCATCCGGTGCCTCAGGCTGTCACCCCCTCTCTTTGTTTTGCGTCCCCAGGGGCCTTTCTCGCACCACGGTAAACGCCTGGGCCCCTTGCCTGGACCGGCTGCTTAAAGTTTAACCTTCTGAACACTTCCCAGAAACCTCGCAGCTCTCCTGTTGTTTTGTTTCCATCGCAGGGCATGTTGACTTGACTCTGTAATTGCCTCCCCAGGCCTCCGAGTCCATCTCCTGGGAGGGGGTCTCCTGCTTAGCCAGGGACGGGGCTCCCCCAGACCCCGAGGGTGGGGTGGGGGGTGGGACTTTCCTTGTGGCTTCGACTCCCCGGAGCACACCTTGCCCTTCCTTCACTTGTGCACCCGTCTGGACGCACTGCTCACGCGGCTCCTGTGTTCTGTTTTCCCCTTGCCCTGGGTTTTCCTGGGCCGGGGTGTGCTCCTGAAGACTCTAGGCCGGAGGATTGTGCCTCTGTGCGCGCGCGTGTGCGATCCGGGTAACCGCTTCCTCAGCACGCACCCTATGGCCCGGGCTCCGTGTGGCCACACACTGACATCAGCAAGGCGGCGGGGCCGGTTGGGAGGGGCAGGTCCTGGACACCCGTTAACTACCAGCCCGCGGGCACTCCCAGCAGATGTTGCGGGTTCGGTTCTGGAGCCCCCACAGGACAGTAAGGGGGACAAGGAAGCGAGCCCTGGGAGGGGTATGGTTTCCCAGTGCCGGTCACAGTTACGTGTGTGGCGGGTGGGCTGCCCAGCAGGCGTTGGGCTGCTAACAGCACAGTCAGCGGTTCAATCCCCGCGGCGGCCCCGAGAGGGAAAGGCGAGGCTGCCCGCTCCTGTAAAGATGGACACACTTGGAAGCCCTCAACAGGGTCGCTGTGAATCAACTTGAAGGCAGCGGGTTTGGGCTTTGCAGTCTAGTCCGCGTGTAGTTGCCTGAAGGAAATGTTTGAAATGCCTTGAGAATGGCCCAAATGAGGTCTACAGATAGGATGTGAACACAGGCCGTAGGACATGCTGCACGCAGTCGGGTGTCCGGTAAAGTTGGTGGTACTTCGTGCAAATGTTGGGCCCAGGAATTGTGTGTGTGTGTGTGATTTTGTTTTAAGATGGATCCTCTGGCGGCCTCTCTCTCTGGGGATTGCCCCTGCATAGGACTTGGTCTCTCTCTCTCTCTCTCTCTCTTGATCTGTGCAAGTCTTTCTTCTTTTTCCTTTGTTTTTCTCTATTTTTCTTTTTAATAAACTTGCTCTCTTTTTTTTTTTTTTTAAAGATGAATCCTCAAGTGGGGTATGCTTGGAGGGGTCCTGGTGGCACAGGCAAGGTCAGCAGTTTGAAACCACCAGTCCCCTCCTTGGGATAAAGGACTTTACTCTTGTAAAGAATTACAGTCTTGGCCGAGCCCCGGTGGCGTAGTGGTTGTGCGCGGGACTGCGGCCCACTGGGATGGAGGTTCAATTCCAGCTCCACGGAGCAAAGACTGGGCCTCCTACTCCCACCACCAGAGGGCAGTGATGCCCCCAAAACAAACAAACAAAAAGAATTCTAGTCTTGGGACTGAGCCCTGGTGGCGTGAGTGGTTGAGTGTGGGACTGTGACCCTCGGGCTTGGCGGTTCAAATCCAGTGGTGGCTCTCAGGAGCAGCACTGGGTAGTGCCCATGACCACCAGAGGCAGTGATGCCCCCCCCCCCCCCCAAAAAAAAAAAAAGAAAAAAGAATTACAGTCTTGAGCTGAGCCCCGGTGGCATAGTGGTTGATTGTGATTCTGTGAGCCAGGAACTTGGACAGTGGCTCCAACCCACCAGTTGTTCCCAGAGGATAAAGATAAGAAAGACAAGGCTGTCTGTACCCATACAATTTAAAGTCCCAGACACCCAGAGGGGAAGTTCTCTGCCCTGAGTCCCTATGACTCGAGCGTGGTGAGTTTCTTGGGTAGGTGATTCTTCCGCACCGTGTGGTTTTGGGGGCTCCTTATTTGCAGGCATTTGGGGATGGTGGGGCTGAGCTGGAAGGTCTAAGAGGGTCCTGCTTATGTGTGGTATATCGGGGTGCTCTCCCACGGGACCTCTGCATAGATTCAATAGTGTCCCCTGATACAACCTGGGGGCGGAGCCCCTAGGATGGGAGGCACTCACATCCACAGTGGCTGCCAACAATGGCCTGAAACACTCCCCCCCCCTTGTGAAGGTGGCTCAGGACCAGGCTCCCCGAGGGACGTACCTGGCCTGGCTGGACGCCCTCCTAGCGATGGTGGAGTCCCAGAGCAGACGACTGGGGGGAGGAATGATTCAGGAAAAGAATCAGTGAGTGAGCACCAGTCTGTAGTGACCCGCTCATTGACTTCCATCCTCTGGCCTCTTTGGACCTGTGACCCACATTACAGAGCCCAGGACCTCCTTCCTCAGCCTGGACCCCATCTCTTGACCCTTGCCTTCTTGAGCATGTGTGGGGAAGACTTGGGGAGGCGAGTCATTCTCTTGGCTTCGGAGGTCTCTTGCATGTCGTGGGACCTTCCAGCTTTATCTTCAAACCACACCTCTTCTTTAATTTAACCAGCAGTCCTTATGGAAGTTCAGCTGGCATTCACACTCACCACGGCAACCCCAGGGCGCTCCCGGCATTGTCTGTCTTCTTTCTGTTGGGGTAACCGGCCATTCTGACGCATGACTGCCCCGTAGGCAGAGGGGAACAGTCCCTCTGGGTTTCTGAGGCTGTAAATAAAGCTTGTACGGGAACAGAAAGCCTCACTCTTTCTTCCTCAGAGTCGATGGTGGTTTTGAACAGGATTTTGGACATGAATCCTGTGAAGGACTGCCTATTATAAAGTCATCGAGGGGAATCTCACAACTGGCTCTGAGAGGCAAGCCAGGGGTGGAGCATGTCCTTTGGACCCTGAGATCCCCCTACACTGAACCTTGATGTGACGGCAGAGGAGCAGCAGCCGCAGGACCTGCAGCCAGAGCATGCAGCAGCGTGGTGGACAGCCCACAGAGCGAGTCGAGCTGAATGCTTTGGGGCAGGAGGCTGGCTTGTGGAGGGGAGTTTCTCCCTTCCCCTCCACTTAAGTGGGGGAGCTGGGCTTGCTGACAAAAGGAGCCAGAAAGTCAGGCTTAGGGCAGCTCGGCATACCCTCTGGGTATTTATTGGCAGCCTTAAAAGAGCTTTGTAACATTGCCTGAGTAGCTCAGAAGCCGGATCAAGAGGCTGAGGGCCAGAGAGAGGCTTGCTCACAGCACAGCGGAGAAGAAAGCGTCCTGACCAAACTATACGCTGAGCATGGCTCCCCCTGAATTGTAGCCTGTTAATTTTCCTCTAAGCTCCATAATCATGATTCTCATCTGTGAGTGTTGGAAGGAATGATCAAAGCCCACGAAAAAGCTGTGGAGCGCTGTGGGAGCCAAGCAGTGGCGCTGTGCAATGTGTGTTTAAGTCAGTTAGTTGTGGATCTTTGGGAAAAGCAGCAGTCTCTCCGTGACAGCTCAGTCTGGAGGACGTTGTTGTTGGTAGGGGCTGCTGGGTTGGTTTCAACTCACAGTAACCGAATGTACAGCAGGAGGACAGGCTGCCTGGTCCTGCACCATCCTCTGCGTGTTCTGTGTGAGCCGTTGCTGCAGCCACTCTTGTCAGCCCATCTGACAAAGAGGAGGGTCTTCCTCTTTTCTTTCGCCTGACCTATCGTGCTGTGCGTGATGTCCTCCAGGCACTGGACTGGTCCTGATGACATGTCCAAAGTTCATGAGACAAAAGTCTCTCCATCCTCCCGTCTAAGGGGCATCTGGCTGTACTTCTTCCACGAGTTGTTTCTTCCTTGGTATATTCTGTATTTGTTACCAACACTGGAATTCGAAGGCATCAGTTCTTTAGTTTTATTTATTGTCCTGCCTTCCCACACATCAGAAACAATTGAAAACACATGGCGTGGGTCAAGTATTGAGTGTCTCAAAGAGACCTCTTTGCCCTGTAATACTTTACAGAGATCTTGTGTAGCAGATTCTGCAATATGAGGGGGTACCCCCTACAAAACCGGATTCCCCCCCACCAAAGCTATGTAATTTTTTTTTTTTTTAACAAAACAACCTTATCACCTTCAAGGTACTACTTCATACATTTGTCAAAGATGCGATTCCATTCTTGGAAACAGTTTTCAAGCTCATCTGTTGCATGGCTGACAGCACTTCCCTCATTTTTTTCTTGACCTGTCTGTCATAAAATCTCTGTCCTTTCATGCCCCTCTTTATTCACGGAAACAAAAACAAGGCGCAAGGAAGGAGGTCAGCTGAGTCAGATGTGTGGGATAAGAGAGACGTGCTGTTTTTTGCCCCAAACTGGCACACTGAGATGGCTGTGTGAACAGGTGCATTGTCACCTGGCAAAACTAGTCCCCCTTCTGCCACAAATCAGGTCTTTATGTTGCACACTGCTATGCTATCTTTTCAGAATCTCTAAATAGAAAGCTTGATTAATACTCTGACCTGGTAGAATGAACTGCAAATGCACTGTGTGTCAACAGCTTTATCTGTTCAGGAAGTTGATAGAACTAGGTTTGTCATCAATCAACATTTCGCCCTTTTTGAAATGAGAAAACCACTCGTACACTTGTGTTTTCCCATAGTGCTGGCCTTGTAAGCTGTGTTCAATATGGCAGCGTTTTCTACAGCCTTTTTCCCTAGCAGGAAGCCCAATTTCACAGCCGCATGCTGTGTGTTCTCTTAAATAGGCCATCACAAGAAACAAAGTTCGAGAGAAACTGCTTTTACGAAAAAATTCACCGTGACCAGAGAGAACCTTCCCAGGCGAAGCCACTGGGTGCACTAACTCACAGTGAGTTGCTGGATGGTCGCTTAGCAGGAAGAGTGCGTACAATAAAAACTCTGTCCAGCGGAGAGTTTTACCTTAAAAAATTAGTGTGTGTGGGTGGGGGGGATGTACCTTCTTATCTATTGATGCCTGACTGCTGCTTCCGTGGTATTGCCTGTGGCTCCAATAAAATGAAATCTTTGGTAACTGCAGGCTTTTCTTCGTGGGTCAGGATGTTGCTAGTGGGTCCAGTTGTGAGGGGTTTGGATCTTCATCAGTAAGTGCTTCCATTCCTCTTGGTTTTCAGCAAGCAAGGTCATGCCATCTGCGTATCAGGTTGCCAGAGTCTTCCTGCAACCCTGATGCCACGGCCTTCTTCACAAAGCCCGTCTTCCTTCTCAGGTCGTCTGCTCAGCAGAGCGCGTTAGAAAGTTCAGAAAGTAAATTAGCATGGAGTTCCACCGTGTCGATATAGTGACACGTAAGTGGACATGCAAAATGTTTATGCTACAACCACGGTGATTTTTTTTTAAGGGTTTATTAGCTTGAAAACGAAACCAGCAGAAACCAAAGGGGAAGGAATTCCGAAGAACAACACGGTTGGGTAAAGGTCAGGGATGACAGAGAGGAGAAGCGGGAGGCGAGGAAACATCCAGAGACCCAAGTTAGACAGGGATGTTTTTAATATATGAAAAAGATGCATTTCGGGTGAATCCAGCACAGAGTCTGTGTAGATGGCCTTTGGGTGTCATCCCTTCGACACTGTCAGCAGGTGCATATTGGAGAGCAAAGGGTATAGGTGGGGTGTGGGTGGGGAGGGGAGAGAGGAGGGGTGTCGGATAAAGGTGAAGGGGCAGGGCTCTCGGGTCACATGATGCTGATAATTCTACTGAGAAGGCAGGTTATCAGCTTTGGGTATCTGGTGTGTATGGGGTTTCAGCCCCAGGGGACCAAGTGATGGTGGAGAGGCAGGGGCTGGTGGCCCTTGCTTTTGCAGGACCTGGGAGCCGTGTGGGGTAGATGTGCCCTTTGTAGGGGACTTCACTGCGAAGAGGAGGAAACATGACAGCCTCACATCCCCGCTCCCCCAGACCTTTGAAACAGACTTCAGGGTCCAGATGTCATCACCACTGCACTGCTTGGGAATTCATATAATCACAGCAGGTGCAATTGTACAGTTATGACATGTAAAGAATATAGTGACGTCATAGGGAATAAGAGATAGGAGAGAGGGTAAAATAAAGGAGGCAGGCACATTTTGTGGTAGCATGCTCACCTCCGGGGTGGCCGTGATCTCAGCAGCCAGGTCTGAGCAGAGTGGGAGGACTGGGGGTAGGGTTGGGGGGTGGGTGGAGAGATCGTTATTTTTAACCAAGTTCTCGATATGGAGGGGCGTGATTACAGGTAACCACATGTATCGCAGGAAGGGGATGGACAGCAGGCATACATGTGACAGGAAGGGGAGGAGCTAGGGGTGTACACGCAATAAGGGGAGGAACTAGGGATACACATGTGACAAGATGGGTGGTCTCTAGACTCAGTAGGGTAGCCTAACCTTGGCCATCCTTGAGTGGGCTTGACCTTGCTTCTGTACTCTCCTTGAAGGGAACTCTTATCAGAGGGGAATGGGTCCTCAGTCTGATTGCTCTTGATGGCTGATAACACAGAATAACCTCTGACCTTAGGTTTGGTGTATATTTGGAGGGGACGACTTGGGAAAAATGTTTCTGTATCCCACAACTACCATCCAGCTGACGAGACCCAGTAAGACAGGGTAGAACGGCCCCTCTGAATTTCTGAAATTGTAACTTTGGTGTTTGTTTTTTTGAGAAGAATAAAAGGATTTTATTACAGATTTGGCAGAGACTATAACTTTTTTTTGGGGGGGGGCATGACTGCCCTCTGGTGGGAGTAGGAAGCCCAGCCTTGCTCCTGGAGAGCTGCTGCTGGATCTGAACCGCCAACCCAGTGGGCCGCAGTCCCGCACACAATCACTATGCCACCGGGGCTCAGCCCGAGACTAACTGTTTACAGGCGTAGCAAGCCCTGTCTTTCTCCTGAGGACAGCTGGTGGGTTCGAACTGCTGACCTTGCAGTTAGAACCCCAGTGTGTAGCCATTGCAGCACGAGGGCTCATTGGGGTGAGTTAATTAAATGTCTGACCAGTTTGTCCAGTATAAATATCCAAATGGGCCTTGGCAGATAAAAGGTTCCCCACTTCTGCTGTAAATCTTCAGCCTCATCTTTCTCTCGTCAAGAGGTGGCTGAGTTTGAACCGCTGACCGTTAAGCCCAATGCTTAACCCACAGCACCACCACAGCTCCTTACTCTCAGTGCTGGCCGCTGACCGTTTTCCTAAGACGATGCAGCAGCACCAAGGTCGAGACCAGGCTACCTGCCCCTTTAAGCCCCCAGAGCACGCCCATCCTGATCTGGGACACCTTCTGTGAGTGAGTGAGTGTGTGCCGCCGTGCCCCTCCCTGATCCCGGCAGTGGGGACACCACGGCAGCCGGGGCTTGTGTTGCCAGGGCAACTTGTGTTTGTGCAATTCTTGACCTCTGCCATGGCTTCCACAGAGCCGTTTCTGCGTGGGGCTGGACTCAGGTGGCGAAGTGGTTACCTAGTGGCCTGCTAACAGCAAAGTCTGCCACGGTTGGAAACTCCCCGTCGTTCTGAGACTTTCTATTCCCATAAAGAGTTATCACAGAAGCCCATAGGGGCAGTTCTCCCTTGTCCATAGGGTCACTTGGAGTCGGCATCGACTCTGTGGGAGTGTTTTGTTTGTTTGTTTTTGTGGGCATCACTGCTCTCCGATGGTGGGAGTAGGAGGCCCAGCCCCACTGCTGGAATTGAACCTCCATCCCAGTGG
>PVJH01033880.1:0-21134 GCA_004026705.1 Nesogale talazaci | reverse complement strand
GGTCCAAAGGGGTTTGGTACCCCCTGAGGCCTGGACTGGGCTTCAAACACACTGCACAGCATGGCCAATGTCTGCACATCCCGAAGTCGGCAGTAGTGGGCCAACCTGGAGCCAAAGATGGGAGGAAAGAAAAGAAGTCATGAGGAGGGGTTAAAGAAGGGGAACCACACTATGGTTGTTGCCACAGACAGGTAACAAAAACCTCAAAAACCTCTATCAGGGTGGGAGGGGTGATACTGGAAGGGTGGAGGGGTGGTGGAGTTGAAAGGGGGAACCCATTTCAGGGATCTACATATAACAGACAACAGGGAAGTGAGGGAAGGGACACATTGGACAGTGTACAATATGAAAAAGTAATAACAATTTGTAAATTATGCAGGGTTCATGGGGTAGATGGAAAATATGGGGAGCTGATACCGGGGGCCTAGTAGGAGGATAATTTGAAAGTGATGATGGTAAATGGGGCCTGCATACAATTAATGTATGTATTGATTGTGATGGGAGCTTTTTTTTTTTGGGGGGGGGGGCATCACTGCTCTCCGGTGGTGGGAGTAGGAGGCCCAGCCCCACTGCTGGAATTGAACCTCCGTCCCAGTGGGCCGCAGTCCCGCGCACAACCACGACGCCACCGGGGCTCAGCCCAATTGTGATGGGAGTTGTATGAGCCCCCCCAAAAAATGATTTATAAAACAAAGGGGGGAGGAGCTTATACCAAGGGCTCAAGTAGAAAATATTTGGAAAGGAAGATGACAATATGTATACAAATATGCTTGATACAAATGATCTATTGACTATTATAAGAGCTGTAAGAGCTCCCAATAAAATCATTGGAAAAAACAAACAAACCTCTATCAGGAAGGGGGACTTTCCACCGACCCATGTGGTTTGGCAAAACTTATTTTGGAATAATACCCATCGGAGTATCCCAAAGGGCCAATCCAAAAGCTCCGAGTGACGTGAAACATAGGCTCAAACTATAATGTCACTGTACTGAGAGCGATGTTGACAAATTAAACACCGGCCAGGAGCCCTGGTGGTGGTCACTGGGTAAGCACTGGACTGCCAGTCACGGGGTGAGCACCAGGTGGGTGGTTCAAAGCCACCAACTGCTCCATGAGCACAAGATGAAGCTCTCTGCTTCCTTCAAGGTGTACACCCTCAGACACCCAGTGTGGGGTCGCTATAACTCAGATCAACTTGAGGGCAGCCGAGTTTTAATGCAATGAGTCAGGGATCCGCCACATGCTTCTGCAGTACGCCAAGGAAGATTACACTGCTCGGGGGTGGGGGGGCGGTGTTCTCTACAGATTTCCTTCTTGGAACCTCCAGCTGTGTGAAGGTGGTCTGAGCCCACCGTACAATCAGTGTACAGCAGGTGGCCAGCAGATTGGAGAGTAATGAATCTGAGCCATTAAAGAAGAACAATTGTTACCTTTTCAGGAACTCATACCCCCTGTGATCCTTTTGGGCTCCTGGTGCTCAAACGCAATGCAGGCATCGGAAGAACCTTGTTCTTGTGGCAGAATAGTGTCTCTAACTGACCTACCGTTCAACAGCTGCTACGTTACCAAGTGGTTCCGTACTTGTCATCCCGTTTTGGAGGAAGGAGGAAGCGCTACAGCAAGACAACGAAAGCCTGCACACTTGCCCCAGGTCTGGCCTCAACAACTAAGTGAAGGCGCTCCAGTGGGAAGGGGGAGCAGTCCTCTGGGTAGGAGCGGGGCCTCGCGATGATGGGGGTTTCGGGGTCCATCATGTTGCAGAGTACATTTCCAGTGTACACATTTTGGTGTAACACATTGAACACAAGTTCAGGGTTTTGAGCAGACTGACAAACCTGAAGTGTAAAGGGCATAAACTGCCTAACAGGATGGATAGGGTCGTGGCTGTGGGGACATGGGAAAGACCCAAACACAATTCTCTAACATGCTAAGATGCTTCAACTCCACGGCACCCGGAAATAAAAATCTTTGTTATACGCAACAAATGCACAGCTCCTCCTTCCTCTTGAGCCCCAGGCCTCTGCCTTGCATTTGGATAGCAGCATTTAAACTTTAGGAACCTACAGTTTACAGTACTTATTCAACGCTCAAAACCTACAAGGACTCCAGCAGCTGTCGCCCAAACGGATGTCGGGCCCAGGGTGTTTCCAGATCTGGGTCAGACTTCGGACCAAGGCAAAGATCTGTAGCTACTGTAGCCAGCGACCACACCTGCAGAGAGACCAGAGAGAAACATGCAAACTCAGACCCGTGAGGGGCGAGAGGACCAGAAATCAGAGCAAAAACCCACCCTCCTTCATCTGTGGCCCCAAGCCTTGTGCTTCTGAGGGTCCACGGCTGGGAGCTGGAGGAAACGCACCTCTGTCAACCCCACGAATCACAATCTGCATTGGAACACCATCTTTGGGGAATTTGTCTGAGACGCGGTAAGCCTACACAACTCTCCATGTGAAGGGGAACCGAGGGCAGTGACTTCGGTGAGTCGTCCAGGCACCAGCACAGCCACGTGACTGCCTCCGCGGCCTCACCAGTGGACTGGGTTGGTGGGGCAGGGGAAGCCCCTGCTATTACTTTTCAGCCCTGTCTTTCTTCACTCAGAGAAGCAAGAACAGTGCTGCCGCCATTACAAAAGCTCCCGGACACTCTGGGAAGGTGAAGACCAATGGACCCAGACGACACAGTCCCGGCTTCCCTTGTGTTGACACCCGATCTGGGGAAGGCCTCAAACTGGGGATCCGCTGGGCAGCACCCATCCATTAGCGTCTATTAAAGCCTAGACGCACGCACTGCTCCAAGCACCAGGCTGTGCTGAAAGCCCGCCTCCCGAACGCTTCCAAGCGCTGACAGTAATTCCGTACAATCTTTCCTGCCCAACACTGGATGCCCACTAACTGGAAAACACCAAGAGGAGTGACTGTGAGAAGCCAGACTGGAGCAGGTTTATAACTGAAGAATAAAAGAGCAAACAAAAACCCTGGAAAACAAACAAAAAAGAAGGAGCAGCAGAACCTATCAGCCATGTGAGGCCCCCGAAATCGTGTGGCGCAAATGCGTGCGCACCACACGTACACGCGCGTGCCGGCTAACCACGTACAAGACGCTTGAGGTCAGCGTTTGTGCGCATCTTTCGCAGCTCTCGCCATGGCTTTCTGAACCAGGATGTTTTCAACAGTGACCCAAGAATCTACGATTTTTTTCTCGTGGCTTCTTCAACAGAAAGGATGACACTTCAAATAAAGAACAACAACTCCCTCAGTATTTCCGCTGGTGTCATTTCTCTGTCCCCTGGGACAGAACCATGACATAAATGCTGATGATAATGAAGAAGAGGGGCTGAGCCCTGGTGGTGGTGGAAGAGGTTGAGTGTGGGACTGTGGCCCGCGGGCTTGGCGGTTCGAATCCAGCGGCGGCTCTCAGGAGCCGCGCTGAGTAGCTCCCGTGACCACCAGAAGCATGATGCCTCCTCCCCCCCCCCAAAAAAAATTTTTTTTAAGTTAAAAAGATAATGAAGAAGAACAGCAGAAACAACTGGATCCCTCATGTCCTGGGCATTCATGATCTATTAGGTATGGGTATGGGAACTTCATCGATACTTACTGCACTGCCAGAGTAACCTGGAAAGTATTACTCCCATTTTACAACGGAAGAAACTGGAAGTTCAGAAAGATTAGGTCATCTGTCTATAATCACACATCCAAAAATTGACAGTACCCATATTCCAACTCACATCTGTCTGAATGCAAACGTCTTTCCAATGAATTCAAACTTGAGGGACCTTCCAAATTAACTCTGCCAGAAAAACCTGAGAAACTTAAAAAAAAAACAAAAAAAAACCTCTAGTAAATAGTTCTTTCTTCACAGATTATGTTTTCAGACCACAAGCCAAGCCTATCTTCATTCTGCATTGGCCAATCTCCCCATCTTCACAAGGTAATGAATTATTCTGACAGCTCTTATTGCACAGAGGCTGGGGGAGCCTGACATAACTTGCCCAAGGCTTGACCTCGGGGGGGCAGAGTTGAATTTTAGTGTTCAACTATTTATAGTTGGACTAAAAGGTGTGCGTGATTTCTACTACCTCCGGATGGTGGTTCCACCGTGGTGCAGATTCCCTTCGAGAAAGATCAGGTGCATGACTCTAGAGTTCTGCCAGAAGGGTTTGGGGCAGAGGCCTGACAGGGTTTATTATGAGCCAACCAGGAACCGTGGATAAATACCAAGAGAAAAGCTGCTCTGGCAGCACAGTGGATGACACCTTGAGTGGCTAACCACAAAATCAAGAGAAGACCTCAGTGTCGGCTCATAAAGAAGACTTTAAGGGGAAAAAACAAAGCTGGCAGAACAATCGCTAGCAGTTTCCGTGGCTCAATCTAATCCTCGCGCTGAGGACTCAAGGGTGCGAGAAGAGACAATGTAGATGAGGGGTTGTCTCGAGCTGGAAATGGGAGTTGAGGGAAGAAGGGGGGAGAGCTACTTGTTTTCCTCTTTTAAAAGCCCTCATAGGTGAAGGTCACATCCCCCTCCCCGAGGGTATTCCCGGAGGCGAAGCAGCACTCTGGGCCTGGGACAGTTCCCACCACCTTCCCCGTGGCTGCCACTGAGGACTCTGCTGGCTTGCCTGACACCAACACTCTAGAGAACGTGACATCCGAGGGGACGGCTTCCCGGAAGCCATCAGTGTAATGGTAATTGCTGGTGAGCTTGTGGCGAGGCCGAGTTTCCCTGGAGGCCTCTGGCAGAGCGGCTGCAGATTCCCCTGTAGGTCTTCTCTGATGGCCAGTTCTGCACTTGCTGGATGAAGCAGGGAGTGGACACCATCTTCCCCAGCAGGCTATCTTCTTAGGTGATGAAAAGCATTCCAAAATGGCCTATGGTGACTGGCGGTCAAAACTCTGAATACACCATAAGCTGCTGAAGCGTACACTTCAGATAAGTTAACTGGACGGTCTGTGAAAATTGCGATGAAGCTGCTCTTACCGCAACAAAAGAGCAGCCTGCTTTAACACACCAGATTGGGGTTAAAATTAAGTCATAAGTTAAACGTGCAATGAGTCTCCATGTCAGAGAACACTTTAGCAAATCTTTTAGGAGAAGAAGCATGTTTAAAATCAAGAGGGAAAAAGTGAAAAAATGAGGGTACAAAGGCCAAATATGCAACTCACCAAATTTTGGACGGTGACAATCATGGTACTGTGATACAAAAGAAATGTACTGGGTGGGGAAGAAAAAAGTAAAATAAAAAAAAAAGAGAAACGTGGGCTGAACCCTGGTGGCATAGTGGTTGTGCGCGGGACTGCGCGGCCCACTGGGGATGGAGGTGAAATTCCAGCAGCGGCTCCACAGGAGCAACGGCTGGGCCTCCGACTTCCACCACCAGAGGGCAGTGATGCCCAAAAAACAAACAAACCCCAAAAAGAGAAATGTACTAGGCAGTAAGCGCTGTGGGGTTTTTCCAAGTCAGCAGGAAGAAACAACACATCCCAGGGTTGGAAACACGGGTGCAACAATCCAGATGCCCACGCCAAAGGGGAGGTGCCTACCTGGACGAGGTCCTTTCTCCCCACGAGCAAGGCAGAAGCAGCGTTCTTCTGGCACGTTTCCTGAATATCATTCACATTTAATCTGGAGGGCGGGGAGGGGAAAAAAGCATCTTTCTCGTCTGGCTTCCTAAATTCATGATTCTTGGTTTAACAGACAGACCAGTAGCAAAAGAGCTCCTTGCCTACGGGACACTGAGAAAAGCTCACTGAGAGCAGATGTCATGCTGGAGCAACTGTCTGCTCAATGCCACCCTGCTCAGCCTTCTCACAACTGAAGACCAAGTCGTCCTCAAATACTGTTCTCCCAGACAGATTTGCTGGGGCATTCCCAAAGCTTGGGAAATTGAAGGAAAATGGATTTCAACATCTGCAGCACTGATTTTGGTCTCTAATACAAAGAGTAGCATCTATACTACAAAATAAAAAAAACTGTTGGGGGGAGAAGGAGAAGATAGGAAGAAAGGGGAAACCGATCACAACAACCCCAAGTAGTCGGTATCCCAACCACTAAGACATAAATAAATAAATAAATAAATAAATAAATAGATAAATAGATAAATAAATAGATAAATTATTACTAAGGGTTCATGAGGGGAGGAGGATTCGGGGGGGGGGGGGGGAGAAATGATGAGCTGATATCAAGGGCTCAAGTAGGGAAAAATGTTTTGAAAACGAAGGTAACCGGGCCTCAGCCCGGTTGTAAGTGGTTGAGTGCGGGACTGCAGCCCACAAGCTTGGCGGTTCAACTCCAGTGGCAGCTCTCAGAAGCAGCACTGGTAGCTCCCATGACCACCAGAGGGCAGTGATGCCCACCCCCCAAAAAAAAAGAAAATGAAGGTAACATGTACAAATGTGCTTGGCACAATGGATCTATGTATAGGGTGTGATAAGACCTATAAGAGCCCCCAGTAAAATGACTTTTTAAAAATCGTAATCATCCTAGGTGGTAATCAAATAAAATGTAAGCCCCCTTAACCATAATCAAATTGATTAATTTCCAAATAACAAAATAAATATCGTATATATTCATGTATAAGCCAAGTTTTCCAACACATTTTCTGTGCAGTTTTTGTGATTAAATTTTGTGCCTCTGATCTGGCTCCATCATGCTGGGGCGAGGCACTGAGGGAATGCACCCTGGGGAATACCAAAAATACAATTGGAAGACAGAGTGTGGCACCCCATCAGACTCGGCTGGAAACACTTGTGAAGACCAACAAACAAACCTTGGACTGTTTATAGGCTTTTCCGTTTCTGTCAGTGCTTCCTTTCTTGTTATTGTTATTTTGCTCTTGCTGTCTGCTGTTGCTACTGCTTTGTTGGTTTTGACTTCCTCTGCTGATTTATTTAACTTTGTCTGGTTTTTGCACTTATTAATGGACCTGCAGGCCTATCTAGACAGGACAGGTGGGATAAATGATTCGGAGATGAAAAGAACAGGATCAATGGTTCGGGGCTGGGGGGGAGAGGGGGGCGGAGGATATGGGGGAAGAGGAGGTAAGAGAAAGGAAGTGTGTGTGTGGGGGAACCAAGCCAGGGACAAAGGAACAACAAGTGAACTAACATCAACGGAAGGATGGTCAGAGGATGCCCAGTGGGGTTCAATCAAGTACAATGTAACAGCGAGGAATTACGAAGCCTGAATGAAGGCAGAACATGATGGTGGGACAAGAGGGAAGTAAAAAGAAATAGCAGAAAGAACCAGGAGGCAAAGGACATTTACAGAGGCCTAAATACAGTCATGCACATATGTATATGTATATATATATATGTATATATATATATATATATATATATATATTAAATGGGGGGAATAGAATTATGTACTCATATCTATGTGTTAATAATTAAAGTTTCAGATGCACATTGGACCTCAACTCAAATATGCCCTTAACACAAGAACACTTTGTTCTAACAATCTGGCATTCTGTGATGCTCACATTCTTGACACGATTGCTGAAGACAAAACAGGTGCATAAGCAAATGTGGTAAATAAAGCTGATGGTGGCTGGCTATCAAGAGATATACTATCTGGGGTCTTAAAGGTTTGAAGATAAACAAGTGGCCATTTAGCTCGGAAGCAACAAAGTCCACATGGAAGAAGCACACCGGTCTGTGTGATCATGAGGTGTTGATGGGATCAGGTATCAGACATCTAAGACCCAGAATAAAGCCATACCCAAAGTGAAGGAGGGTTGAGGGGCATGAAGTGGAGATCCAGTGCCCATCTGTAGACAGCTGCACATCCCTTCACAGAGAGGTCACAGGGAAGAGATGAGCCAGTCAAAGGGCAGTATAGCACTGATGAGACACACAACTTTCCCCTAGTTCTCTGGTGCTTCCTTCACCCCACTATCATGACCTCAATTTTAGATGACAAATGAATACTGATGACGAGAGCATGAACACTGACTGGTACAGATAAGGGCCCCAACACAGGGAATCCAGGGTAGATAAAGCCCTCCGGGTCGACAAGGAGAGTAGGCATACTAGGAGGAATAGGGGAGGTTGAGGACTTGATCACAAGGAACAACAGAAAAACAGAAAAGTGGGTGAGGGGTGACGGAGGATGATGTAATATATGGAAAAAATAATGTATAACTATCAAGTGTCGGTGAGGAAGGGTGAGTGGGCGAGGGAGGGGAAGGAGATGGAGAGCTGACATCAGTGGGAAGACAATGCTTTGAAAGTGCTGATGGCAGCATATGTGCAAATGTGCTTGACACATGGGAGAGAAGTATGGATTGTGATGAGAATGTGAGAGCCCCCAATCAAAGTATTGAAAAAAAAATTAGATGCCTCAGCTGATATTTGGATTGGCTTATCCTGGAATTATATATGGTAAATAAACAAATAAACATAAATAAAGAATTTTCGTCATGTGTTCAAGTACCCCTGAGAAGGAGAGAGAAACCATAGAGTGGCCTCCGATACCTGTCACCCACCCTGATGACTCCTTCCAAATGAGGTTCTATCTGTTTTACACATGGGGTGTGTGAAAGGCACAATTCTAAGAGGCCCCGAGATGCCTGTTCTCTGGCGGATGGATACCCCTTGAATATCTCTTCTCTTTGACGTAGGCAAGACCAGTGAATAGGATGAAATAATCACTATTCCCGGAATGATGATCCTAGGTGGGTCTGACCCAGAGAAGTGAGCCTTTAGCTTCAGAGAAAGTCAAATTCTTCGGGCTGAGCCCCGGTGGCGTAGTGGTTGTGCGCAGGACTGCGGCCCACTGGGACGGAGGTTCAATTCCAGCAGTGGGGCTGGGCCTCCTACTCCCACCACCAGAGAGCAGTGATGCGGCCCCCCCAAAAAAAAAAAAAGAAAAAGAAAGTCAAATTCTTAAGAGTTGTAGAGCCTCAAGGGACTCTACTCAGGTAACAGCATGAGAGAGCCGGGGAGGGGACCAGAAGCACACACACGCACAAAGCTCCTCCTCCCACCAACACCATGATCTCAGCCTGCTGAGACCCTGAGCAAGGACCCTGCTCACTCCGGCCCTGACACCTGACCCACGGGGCTTGTGGGTAAGAAATGTACACTGCTGCAAGTCACTGTGCTTACTGCAGTCCATGGTTATGCGGCAACAGCAAATGGATATGCTAGTCTTCTCTGACAAGTCCTTTGAACAGCGCCAACACTTCATTCATCCCGATTGCCTTGTAAGCTCCGCATCCTTAGAAATGTGCACTTACATGTACAGTTCTCCCAAGGACTTGTGGACAGGAAGCAGGCATGCGATGTCTTGGATGATCACCTTCCCAGCCGCTTTGATTGGCCGATTGCCAGAGTCCGAGCCCTCACGCTTACTTTTCCATCTCCTTGATTTCTGCGGGAGACGACAAGGTATCACCAATGGGGACTCAGACACCCGGAAACCCACAGTTGCACAGCACATCATAATTGGGTCATTGGTAATTGGCAGCCGCTGTACATTATTACGTCATGCCCACAATTACACGAATCAGCATCTGTCGGAAACAGAAGGGTGGCAAAGGGCATCCTTGAGTCCCAAACCCTAGCAGGCGAAAAGCACCCGGTGCAGAGCAATGTACATTCTGCGGGTGCTCAGAGATAGGTCCAGGAAGCGAGAATTAAAAACAACAACAAAAACCCCAGCGGCTAAACAAGTTAGTAAAGACCACAAGAAATGTGAGAGAAAAGCAACTTTGAAGGTTGGGTTTAGCACTAGGTTCACAATTTATGATGGAAATCAGTCAAGGTTTGGTTTTTTTTTTTCTTCCCGATTTCATTAGAAGGGATGGGTGAAAATTTATCTCAGACACAACAGTGTGGGCTCTGCAAACCGCAATCCATGGCAGTAAGGCGGGGAAAAGAGCAGCCCACTGGGAAATGACCTTTTCATCTATGACTTTCAGCGTTTCTAAAAGTAATCGCTTAAGCATGCCAAGAACACCTGGCGGAGGGGCTCGGGCTAAAGCTGTGGAGGACCATGGGCACTGCCCACGTCCCCAGAGCCTACCTTCACTCGGCTGCAGAGGAACCTGCGGGGGTGAGATGGAAGATGTCCCAAAGGATGGGAAATGCTAGCCCACAGCCCCCTAAAAGGACCTGCAAAAGTGACAACAAGCCAGAGGAACAATATCCTGCTGTATCGTGTTGCCAGGACTTTAGAAGGAGGCCCATCCGTGAGGCAAGGGAGGAGAGACATGGACTATCTTTTAGCAAGGGAGAAGGCCAAGGGAAAGGGCCTGGAGAGTTCGAAAACCCAGGTCTGCTGGCTCCACCTGGTGCTGGACAACCTGGCTGTTTGCTATGCATTAATTCTTTTTTTGTTTGTTTTTGTTTTTGTTTTGGGCATCACTGCTCTCCGGTGGTGGGAGAAGGAGGCCCAGCCCCACTGCTGGAATTGAACCTCCGTCCCAGTGGGCCGCAGTCCCGCGCACAACCACCACGCCACCAGGGCTCAGCCCGCTTTGCATTAATTCTTATGTCACTCTCTGTCTTCTCACCTCTCTGGGTTGTGGCGGACGACAATCCCTGCCCTTATCTCATTAGTCTCAGTGAAGAGCTGTGGGTGGACGGGGCTGTTTAAACTGGAAAGGAGGGATTTTAAAACATATTAATGGTTATGGATGCCAATAACATCTCGGGGTTTTAGAGAACAGGAGATCACCACATAGGCGGCACACAAATAAATTCACTTTCTACAAGTGATTCCTACATAAACACTCTTCCCTACATTAGTGGTGGTCTAAATTTACCTATCTCTGACCACTAATGACCCAACTGAATCCCCAAAGAGGCCCGATGCACAAAACCTCCCCTGGCATTATTAAGGGTCACGGAACACCAACCTAACAGAACCATCCAACAGATGTGCCCCGGGCCAGGACAGGCACACTGTGTGTCGTTCGGTTGTGCAGTGTCCCTGGGAGTCTGAACCACCTCACAACCCCTAACAACAACAACAACACGGGGTGAACCTATCTCCGGAGAGCTGCCTTTAGATCCTGGCGGGCAGGCAAATGACACCGCTGAGGTGAGAGGTCTGTGTATTCTTTATCATGACGTGTAAATACATGTACTCATACGCTCTCACTCGCTCACTCACTGCCCTTGAATCGATTCCGACTCAGAGGGACTCTACGAAGCAGGGTAGAACTGGCCCTGGGGGTTTCCGAGACTGTGTCTTTACAGCAAAGAGCCTGACGCTCTCCCTTGAGCGGCTGGTGGCTTCAAACGGCTGGCCTTGTGGTTGGCAGCCTCATGTGGAACCCGTTCTGGAACTGGGACCCGTCTCCCTTCCAGAGCAGCGCAGCTCTCACTAACTGAGTCATCCATACACGAGGCCCTACAACTGCACAAGACGAAAGGAAGCCTAATGATAACTAGAGAGAGCCCTGCCATCGTTAGCTTGCCCTGGTTGATTTCTTACGAATTACGTGCAGGCTCATAAAAAAAAAAACGCTATCCTTCTAGACATCAAACATACTGACACGGGTACCAGGGAGGGGAGCGTCTGTTAGAGAGCCAGCCGTCTGTCGGGAGGGGCTGGAGCCAGCCAATGTCAGCCCACACAGGATGCAGGACGTCACACATGCACTAAAGACATGCCCTTACAGGGACTTTTTAGGGAAGGCAATGTAGTCTATGTCTAACCTGCAGTGACGGTGGGCAGCAAGGAGATGTGGTTTGCTAGAGTAGGGGAACACCCATTTTTACTGTGGTTTTTCATTCAAGGTCCCAGGAAGATGGGGGGGGGGGGGTTATGTTAAAAATGCCAGGAATGACACACCCACCATCCATTTAATTGATCATCCCAAGGAGAATGAGGCTCAGAGCGAAAGAGGGCCCACCTGGAGTGGAAACTGCAGCTCTTTCCAGACCTGTGGTTGGGCCTCGGGGCGGGCTGGGAAGCACTGTTCCAGCCTGTCACTCTGGCTCTTTATTACAAAGAGGCACGTGGGACAGGTGAGTGCTGCACTGCTGAGATCCAAGTGGAGGCCATGTGCGCGGGGTCTCAACGAGGTTGCAGGCTGAAACGAACTACCATTCCCCATTTTTTTGGTCTTGGTTGTTGTTTTTTTGGCGTCACTGCTCTCTGGTGGTGGGAGTAGGAGGCCCAGCCGTTGCTCCTGTGGAACTGCTGCTGGAATTGAACCTCCGTCCCAGTGGGCCGTAGTCCCGCGCACAACCACTATGCCACCGGGGCTCAGCCCCATTTTCCATTTTTTACGGGACAATACTACTGGTAATGAGGCCCATAATGGCTCACTTGCAAGCCAACTGGTCCACATGAGAGCTGCATGGCGGCTCCACGACATGGGGGTTTATCCCCTCCATTTTACAGGTCAGGATGTTTGCTGGCCTGCCCAAGGTCCTGAGGGCACCCAGGCTGAGGGGTGAATGCAGTCCCATCTGACTTCAAGGCTCTCATTGTTTACCTGCTCTTAAGTGTGTGACTACAGATGAAAAAGGAAGAGAAAGTTAGCCCAGTTGCCTGCTAATATATGTCGGCAGCATGGTCTCTTGTAAAAGAAATCCATTTCTGCACATGAGTGCTTGGTTCTAGAGATACCTACCCTTAAGGTCGTCCATGTTAAAAGTCACTTCTCTGCCCTGCAGAGCCTGGGTACTGCTGATGGGAGGGGCTTGTGCAGGAGCAGCAGAGGCAGCAGAGGCCCCCGCTCCCAAGGCCAGCCAGCTCACAGGACACTCAGAGCTTGGTTAGTCCTGGAGGACGCACCTCAGGCTCCCAGTCTGCACGAAAACTGTGGAATCGCCTTTCGGCACTGGCAAGACTCATCACATTCAAATCTACGATGGTTCAGAGTCCTGGGGCAGCTCTGATCTTCCTCCCTCTGCGGTCTGATGCTAGAGCAGGTAGCCAGAGAAACAGACCAGCACGAGCTGTCAGTCAACCCTTGGTGGTGGGCACATGAAGGCCGTGGTCTTGGAGGACTTTTTGCAATTCCCCATTAGCAAATCATTGGAGTCTTGACCTGTTTATTTCTGGGACTCCCTGGTCTACTTCTGGAGACACCAGGAGCCGTACGGTTCTTCTGTATGATCTGTACTGAATGGAACCTCACTGAGCTGCCTATAATAGGAGATTCTGCAAAATAGGCTCACCCTAATTATAGCTGCCACTAAGATTCCGGCTCTAAAAGCAATTATAGAACTACTAGCTCTTTTAATCTGGTCAGGGGTAACTGTAAAACATTATCCAAAATCTTTAAGGGGTCACAAAAAATTTGCTATTCAAAAAAAAGGGGGAGTTGATAATGGTTTTGAAATACATAATCACTCCCCTTAGACCACAAGGGTCGCTCTGTAATCCTGTCTCGTGGCCAATTACTCTGGGCCTCCATGAAAAACAAGGCTGACTCTCAAATGTTCCTGGATGTTATGTGGGGTCTTCAGTCCTATCTGCTGGGAGAGGTTTTCAAGGGCATTTCCCCAGTGTCCTGGCAAGAAGAGAAGGTTCAGATTCTGCCTATACCTTACCTGAGACGGCCTGCCCCTGCCTTACTATCTTACTGGTGACTTCAAGGGTTCCTCTGGCCTGTGCATCAGCCAGGTAACAACAAACAAATGTCCCTTTGTACTCTGGGTCCAGGGAACCCTGACACCCTGGGCTAAAGGGGGCAGTAAATCTGCCCAGGTCTGGCAAGGGCTCTGCGGCCCCAAGGCTCCAGAACCCCTTGGCATTGCTCCAGTCCCCCTCTGATGGGAGGGCAAGTCGCTCCTTCTGGAGGGGCAATGGGTTTGTGTCTCTCTCAGGTCTTTTCCATGTCCATCCAAGGGAAAACCCTTCCCCATGGATTTCATGAAGGGATTGAAGGAGGAGAGCCAAGCGGGACACAGACAGCTACTGTGGGGTGAGCACCGGGCTGCCCTGTAAACACACCAAGAAGGTGCCCGTGGGATTGTGGGGAGGGGGGGAGGGAGGAGGAAGCGGAGCTGGGGTGGGAGACAGAGGTGCAAAGAGCACTGAATGACAACCAACAGCCAGCTTGCGACTGTACCACCAGTGTCACGGCTACAATCGGAGGCAACATCGCGGCCAATAAACGGGTTAAATATAAAAAGAGCCCAAGAATAAGCCACCAACTGCTTCGCAGCAACCCCGTCACCACTGCATAATCAGCAGAGGGGGCAGTGAGGAGGAATGAGCTGCTATTAACACAGCAGAGTGAGCTGGGCCTTCGGGAAATTGCGTGGCTGCAGTCGGTTGGCCGGGAAGTGGCTTTGAGGAAAGGAGCCCCATCAGTGGCTTCCAACTGCAGGTTGGTGGCAGCAATCGTCCTTGCTGTTCGGGGCTCCTGATATCCATGGGTCTTTCCAAAAGGCTACCGGGCTGCTCCCTGAAGGACACTTTAGACTAAATGGAATTTTACACAAGAGCCTCAAGGCTGGCCTTACACAGCCTGAGGTCACCTTGCACTGCAGACGTCATGAAGGGAGCAGGAGAGGAAGACAGAAGAGGACAGATGGCCAATTGCAGTGAATAAGAAATAAAGAGAAGGAAGCGAGAACATCCACAAGCAGGTTTTGGGGTCAATGAGAAACGCGTCTTGTAAGGGCGAGGGGAGATTGCTTCCGAAACTTCTCTGAAGAGTAGAAACTATCTTATGTGTTATGCCAACACAGCAAGGGGGTACCTCTCTCTGAGGCAGACCAAGACGATAGGGACAGAGTAGTGAAAGCCTCTTCTCTCTTCCTCTGCTGCCTTCCTTGCCCAGAGTAAGCCTGTCTTTGGAAAAGTCTAAGAAGTTCATGAAATCCACAGGAAATCAGGCTTACAACTGGGGTTCTTTCTGTAAAACCCAGGATTGTTTCATCTTCACCCAAGTACATTTGCAATCTTAGGGATCTCAGTGTCCCTCCCTCTGAAAGGCTGCCATCGATCACGGGGCAGCCCTGGGTGGCTGCCTCCCCGAGAGAGAAAAAGCCATTCGCTGGTCTTGAAAATCAGGGCACCTGTCATCCCAGGTTCCTCAAAGCCGGGCAGGTGGCGTGTTATTCTTGGGCCTTGGGGAAAGACAGGGTTAGTGAAGGAGAGCATTTGCACAGCGCACAGTACCGGGAAGTCGTTAATTGCTTGTATGGACCAACGTCGCCGGGCAGAGCGAGGAGACATCTGTGCGTGAAAACGTTACACCCAGGAGGAGGGAAGAAAAACACCGAGAAAATTAAAAGGGAAAAATATAGAGTAAAACGAAAGCTTCCTACACATCGGATGGATTAAAAGGTTGGAATAACATGCCCCAAACTGTGACCGGAATGACGGAAAAACCTAACTGAACCCCAGCAGCTTTGGGATCCCCTCCCTCCCCTCGCAGCCCCCCCCACCTCACTCCGAACCAGCGGTCCTCAACCTTCCTCATGCCGCGACCCTTTCATGCAGGTCCTCACGGGGTGGGGACCTCTCCCCCCACCCCAACCACCACATTATTTTCATTGCTACCTCATCACTGTCATTTTGTGACTGCTGTGAATCGGGCGGCCCCTGTGAAAGGATCATGCAACTCCCAAAGGGGTCGTGACCCACAGGTTGAGAACCGCTACTCCACACGCAGCTTCAGTTTGGCGGCACTGACATCACCGCCCCGCAGACTGGGTGTCTGTGGGGCTTCATTCTAAGGAGGCTGAAGATCACAGGGCAAGTGGGGAGATGTATGCAGAAGGTTCTGCTGTCTCTCTAAGCAGTGGACAAGGGGAACCCCCGTGTGAGGGGGCCCCTTTGCTCCTAGGAAGGGAGAAGCTCTTCCATTGACTCAACCCCAGCTTCGAGCTCTGGTTGGGATAAGGGCGAGGGGGGGGGGGCAGGGGGGTGAGGCGGCAATGGGGACATTAGGAGTCTTGAGCCTGGGGCTGCTAAACTGTTTTCTGAGTGGAGCTTTGTCCAGAATGGGGAAAGGAGAGCCCTGCAGACATGCTGGGGAGAAGACTGCGCTACAGCTGGTCCAGGCATGGACCAGCATGGGCCTCTGAAGCTGTCACACATGGAAATGAGAAACGATTTCATTCACTCTGTGACCTCCCTCCCCAGCTGTTTGCCTCAGACCTAGAGCTATCTTAGAGCCTGATGGAAGCAAATGTGGGAGGGAGAAACGTCTCTAAGTGCTTACGGGGCAGGGCCTGATGCTTATCAAGTTGGGGGCCTTCTGAGTCACCCTGGGATAGTGGTTCTCAAGCTTCCTCATGCCGAGACCCTTGAATACAGCTCCTCATATGGTGGTGATCCCCCCCAACCATAAACTTGTTTGTGTTGCGATTTCCTAACTGTAATTGTGCTACTGTGATGAATCGGGCGACCCCCAAAGGGATCACAACCCACAGGTTGAGAACCACTGCCTCAGGAGTAAATGATAGGGCAGATTTGCCACCTCCCAACAGATGGTGTCATCATCCAACTTGAGGACCTGCACCTCCCCTCTGCCTTCTTATTGCCTCTGACATCTCCAGGGTTTTTAAGGTCTCTCATACTTCACAGTTCCTCTGAGGGAACCTCGAACCTCTGCCAGGAGAACATGTGCGTGACCCTAACTCGAGTATGACCTAACTCGAGCAGGTGACAAAGCAGACACAAGCAACAACGGGACGAACCCAATCTCAACCCCCAATGGCTGTCTCTTTTGCACAGTGGAGAAAACCCCTTTAATCCTCCACTTTCCGGCACCTAGAGTCTTCCCATCCTTTATCCTCCTTGAAATGACTCAGGGGGGAGATCAAAAAGGGGATAAGGAAAGCGGTGGCGAAACTTCCTTCCTGAAGATGAAAAGGATTTTAGCAAATGGAAATCGCTTCTAGGAAAAAAAGCAGCCCTGCTCTCAGAACAAGACACCTGGAGGACTAGGAAACACTCTTGGAAGGGACCACGCTCAAAGGAACTCGGGAGAAAGGTACGGTGGCCTAGGAAGGACATCCTTTACTGCTCAATCGCACTCCTTGCACCGCCGTGGGGCAAACAGGCCCCACCTAGATGGCGTGGCTCTAAACGAGGACCACGGAGAGATCGTGATTTCAGATTCATCACAAAATAACTGACCTATTTCATCCTAAACTACTACCATGTTGAGCGCCCTGAAACGTAGTTCATCTTTTGAGGTCAAAAAACAGGTCTATCTCAGTAACTGCATGTCATCCAGTAAAATGAACTCCTTCAGGGAACTCCTAACTCCTGGTCCTGCTCTATTTCTTGACCTGTGTGATTATTGGATTATTGGTTCATTGCATCATGCAATTGTCACTGATGAACTTTTCTGAGTTTATAATCTATATGAAGTGTTTTGTATAGAATCACTTTTTTTTTTAAAGTGCTCCCCATTCTATTGGGTCACAATTTGAAACAGAATTTGGAGATCATTTGCTTTGTGGCACAGAGACCCTCTCTCTTCTCCACAAGACACAGCCCAAGCGGAAGTGTCACACTCCTTCCTCCACTCCTCCGCAAATCCCCAGCAAAACCTACCAGTCTTCTGATTAGGGTGCTGAGGGTGAAAGAGAGGGCTTTTGGTCACAGCATTGGTGCAGTGCTCAGCTGGGAACCAAGAAGCTGGTGGTTCAAACTCGCCACCTGCTCTATGGGAGAACAATGGGGCAGTGTGCTTCCATGAAGAGCGCCATCCTGGAACCCGTCACGGCCGCTCTGCTCTGTCTACTCAATGCGTCAGAAGACACTGGACAGCAAAAGGTTGTTCAAGAGACCAGGTCATCAAAAACAGGAAAATGGGAAAACTGCTGTAAGACAGTTCCACTTGGAACTGGAGTTTTTGACTCAAGATGGCCTTTTCCTGGATTATTGCAGAGGTAGTTAGTACAAACTTAATACACTTTATTGTATGGTCTCCCTTGGGACCCATTTTTAATTTGTTCTAGTTTTCCAGTATTTTCTGCTTTCTTTTCGATGGAAGGTTTCCTTGGTTTTATTTTGTTATTGTGGTTGGGTGTTTTTCATTGTGTGTTTCTTCTGTATATGAAATCTCGGGTAGATAAACTTACAGAGGCAGCAATAGTTTCAATAAACTTACAGAGGATCAATAGTTTCTCAATGGCTCTTTTTTTTTTTTAGCTTTTTTTTTTTATTTTTTATTTTTGTGGGCATCACTGCCCTCTGGTGGGAGTAGGAGGCCCAGCCTTGCTCCTGGAGAGCTGCTGCTGGATTTGAACTGCCAACCCAATGGGCCGCAATCCTGCACACAACCACTACTGCACACAACCACTGGGGCTCAGCATCTCAGCAGTTCTTGCAATGGCAGGCTGAGAGGAAATGGGAAGCTAGTAACTGTGCGTACAAGAAAGAATAAACTGGTGATGATGACAAGTGTACTATTGTGGTCTGCCTACAACTGACGTATGTATTGATCGTGATGGGAGTTGTATGTGCCCCCAATAAATGATTTATTTTTAAAAAAAGGAGGGGGAAAGAGGAGCTTATACCAAGGGTTCAAATAGAAAATATTTGGGAAAAAAAAAAGAAAATATTTGGAAATGAAGATGACAACATGCACACAAACAAACTTGATATAAATGATGTATGAAATGTTATAAGAGCTGTAAGAACCCCCAATAAAATCATTAAAAAAAAAACCTAAACAGTCCTAAAATGAATGGTGGTGATGATTGCTTAACTTTTTACAATAATAGAACTATTGAATTAAATGACATGTGAATTACCTATCAATAAAACTGTTCGTATTAATTAATTAGTCAATTAGTCAAGAAGCTGGCCTTTCTATACTACTGCAAACTCTGAAATGCTGGTCAACTTACTTTGTCCATCTGAACCAAAGCAAGGGCTATGATCTAAGGTTGAAATGAAGGGAAATTCAGAACTGCCTCATAGGCTAAAAGATCCCCTCCACTTGGCTCGGATCCTAAAGAAAATCCCACGTTTACTCATCCGTGAGTTTGCGTGACTAATGCTGGCAAAGAAGTGTCTTAATTCCAACACCAATTTGTTAAATCTTATCTGCCGACTTGAGGGAAAAAAAACACAAATTTTGAACATAAAACCCTGGAGGAGGAGATAGCTCCGTATAGCTGAGGGAATTCTCGACAGCCAAAATAAACCCAAACCCCCTGTCTCATCAAGAGGCTCTGACTCACAGCAAACCTATGAGAGACTAGCACTGGCCCGGGAGGTTCCGAGCCTGTAGAGCTTACAGAAGCAGACTGCTGTACCTTTCTCCTGGGGAGCTCCTGGTGGGTCTGAGCTGTTGGTCTCAGGGTTACTGGTCATGTACTTGAACCGCCACACAACCTCGACTCCTCTGTGACAGCCAGGCAGACAGAATTCCATCCGAGACAAAAGGTTGCCCGGAGGCAATAAAAACAATCATTTCCCAATTCAACTGAACAGCTTTGCCCAAGACCGGCCATGTCCTACACATCAGTTTCAGCCACGGGTTTCTGGCTTTCCGGCCCGAAGAGGAGACAGCGGAGATGGTCAGCTGTCAGTGGGAACCGAGGGTGGACACTACACTGTCAAGGGACTGAAGACAGACTTAATCTTTGCTGGATGTTTCACTTAAATGCATTTGATATTTTATTTGCTGGGTTTGCAAAATTCTTTTTTTTTCCTCTTTATCTCTTATTTTTTATTTGATATTTCATATCATTACAGGCAGTCCATCATTTTCCATTTAGTGGAAGACAACCCCAGAGAATCACAAAGGATAGTGTTTGTGCAGGAGCTCATGGGTAATTGTGTGACTTAAAAGTCTGTTTAGGAGGCTATGGGAAAACAGCTGTGCTGGGGAGTGGTGTGAGCCCGACCCTAGCTTAAGCTAGAAAATAAACTCCTTTTGTTCCTTTGGAAAAAAAAAAAAATCTGTTTAGACCAGACTCTCCATTTAATGACATAGCGGGCTGAGCCCCGGTGGCGGTGGCGTAGTGTTTGTGTGCGGGACTGCGGCCCACTGGGATGGAGGTTCAATTCCAGCAGTGGGACTGGGCCTCCTACTCCCACCACCGGAGAGCAGTGATGCCCGGAAAAAAAAAAAAAAGAGTTCTTAGGGTCTCTCCTATCACTCTGCCAATCTTTTATACATCATTCTTCCCAAAGACTTATAAATACAAGGCTGAAATACAAAAATAATTACTTGAGGGACAATATGCACTTAAAAAATCCAGAAATATAAGATAAACCTGGGTTATTTTCAATTTTTTTAATTAAAATAGACCATTCAATTGGATATTTAAGAGAAGATTTCTTAAAAATATAAAAAGCTCTTAGCAAATCAATTTGAAAACTTTGCAACACAGATGAAGGTCTACCTGTGCCTTCTGAAGCATCCTTAATTTGCTGGCAAATATCAGAAAACCTGAAGCTAAATTAAATTATTCCACTTGAAATAATGAGAACCAATTCAATGACTAGGATCTAGGAGGACATAGCTAAATAGCAAGTGAAGAATATGTCGGGGCTTCAACTAGTGAGTGGAAAAATTCCATTTTTCCACAAACTTGTTAAAAGCTCCTCCACCCCAGTGGATTTAGGAACGAATTCCCCAAATGTACAGAAGTTAAAACCAAGTGAGAGGTGCCAAGCAATGGTCCTTCTTAAAACTAGTTTTGAAAGCCAAAAGCTAAAAGGGGTTACACATTAAGCTGCTCTGCATGGTGGGCAGGGAGACAAAGAAAACGAACCCTTGGGAAGTAGCATGAGTCCAAGGCCATGGCCTTCCGCTTACCCGTTCCTTGTAGTAGAAGGAGCTGATAGACACCAGCTCCTTCTCGCTGCGGGTGGGGCTCCCACTGTATAAGCGAAGGTTCCCGGGGGCCTCCGTGCGGATCTTCATTGGGGCAATCAAGCCAGTGTGATAAGCGGACAAGGCTGAGAGAGATCTGTCGTGGAGAGCACACAATTAGCCATCCGTTGTCCACGCTTTCCTCATTTCTAAGCAGGGAAACCAATGGCGGTGGAGGATAAAGAGACAAAACAGGAAGAAAATGGAAACTTATTTCATATTTTTGTGGGAATGCAAAAGGCCAGTTGTTATCAGCCCGGAGGATCAAACCATCAGATTTTAAAACTCTGCTAAGGGTATGGTGCTGACACTAAGACTAGAGAAAGAGAACAGAAGGAACTAAGCAGTCTAGAAAGAGATCCAGAATT
>PVJH01033879.1:0-21179 GCA_004026705.1 Nesogale talazaci | reverse complement strand
TATTTTGGTTTCCAATTTGTAACTCTTCTCTAATATTGTGCTCCAACTTCTGAAAGAATCATAATGCATGGCAAATTTACAACAAATTAGAAGCAATTACCCCAAACAAGCAGGCCCCACTTATATAGACTCTCTAGGGTAAGCAAGTATATATGGATCAGTTTATTCATGGTTGTCAGAGTGAGTGCTGAGGGTGATGTGGGAGCCTAGGATATTGTTTTTCTGTGAGGGATGATGGAGAAATATGGAACGGATCGTGGTGATGGTTGAAACATCATGAGCGTAAGGATCGTGGTGATGGTTGAAACATCATGAGCGTAAATAATGCTACAAAATTGCACTCATTATGAATGTTGCAATAGCAAACGCTTTGTTGGATATATGAGAGGGCTTCAGATAGTTTATGGAAAATTGAATTAAAAGATAATGGGCAGCCATCTAAATGAGGCATCAACCAAGTCTTCACGGAAGCACATCAGCCTGTGAGATGCAAGAATTGTAAAAACTCTGAAGGAACAGTGTCAGAGCATAAATTGTGAACACGTGATTTGCAGTAGGCGAGGGATGAGAGTAGATGCCCAAAATCCATTTGCAGGGTCCCCACATAGATTAAGCCTCCAGTGAATGCCCTCTGACCAAAGTCCCAGGATGTGACTAGCCTTGCTATCAAATAAAGAGGGGTTGTAAAGTTGATATGGCAGCTGGAGGTAGGTTAAAATATAACACCTTATCATTTGAGCTCCCCTTTGACTCATCTTAAAATTGTTTCGGTTTTCAATGTTTCTGCTTTCTTTTTCCCCCTACTGTTTGGTGGAGGTTTCTTTGCTCCAAGTTTTCTTTGTTTGCTTCCTGTTTATGTTTCGTGTAACTTTCTGTAAATGAAATCTAGGATTGGTAAATCTAGAGAGGTAGTAACTGGATTAATGATTTAATCCCAGGGTCATGGGAGGGGAGGCTGGGGGGAAAGGGGGAGCTAACAGTGAGTATGAGAAGAAAAAAAAAATTGAAATTGACTGTGGCGGTGATGGCACAACTCTTATTAATATGACTGAATGATTAAATCATCTGATATGTGAATTATAGACCCAGTAAACTGTTTTGTAAAAAGATAATGGAATTTTTTACTGAAGTTTTGAAGTCTCGTGGTATATTTACCATAAAAGGAAGGGGAATAAAAGATGTGTGTGTTTGGGGGGGGTGGGGGGCGGGAATCTGTTCCTCTAATACATGAAGTCCACCCTAGTCTCCTCTATGCATACATCACACTGTCCCAGCAGGTAGACAGGTAGACGCAAGGTGCCTCACAACTCCATTTCCTACAACCTTGGATTTGAACAGAGTATGATCTCACTGACTAGCACGGAACATCTTTGGGGCAAAAATGTGGCTCTGAGTTCGCAGTTCAAACCCACCATGGCATCAGGGAAAAGAGTGGGAAACAAAGTCGTGAGGCACCTGTGGTGTTGGTTTGGTCTGAGTGGAGGTTTTTGCTTCAGTCTCTCTGACTTTGTGCCAGCAGGGGAGAGACTCCTTTATTTCAGAGCACCCCGCAAAATTCTCTTTGGAAGCTTATCTGCACCACCTTAACCCAAGTATTGTGTTTATGTTTAACAGCAGCCGCATTGATGGGCTGCCAGCAGGGCCTGCCTGGGTCAGGAGAGGTATTGTTTAGTTGGAAGTGAGTTTTCTGTCCATCTGTAATAGAGGGGCATATCAATTATATAGTGAAGTAGGCCTTTCTTGGGGAAATAAACACAGAAGCTTTAGATGTGCTGGGTCTTTGTTTATATAATGGTTCAGCTTCACTGGCCTCAGTTGAGCTGGGTCTTGCTAAGTGTCTGCAGGACAGTTCCCAGTGGAATGATACACTCCAAGAACACCCCTTCCTCCTCACTCCTGACCAAGTTTAAGGTCCTCTAAAAGAAGCACAAGCACAGAAAACTGATCAAAGACCACTATCAGCTGTGGCATCATCAGTGTCTCTGCACACGGAGTCTTTTGGCAATCCATCAAAGCAGACCTTCCAAAAGAGCGGCATCACATTCATTCTCCCCTTTGTCTGGACACAGACATGGCGTGGCCACTGCCCAAAACACGAAGCATCCATTTCCTCCATTATTAGAGTGTCCAATATGGCCCATCCAGGTAGTTTGGTCTGTAATTAGATGGGCCATGCTTGCTATACATCTAAAGAAGTTGATGAACATGCATTACCAAGCAAAGAACCGTGATGCTAGGATGGTGGGATATGGGCACCTTACCATACTCACTGTCATCGAGTCCAATCCCACTCACAGCAATCCTATAGGACAGGGCAGGGCCCCTGTGGGTTTCTGAAATGGTAACTCTTTATGGAAATAGATAGCCTCCGCTGTCTCCCACAGAGCAGCTGGTGGTTTCAAACTGCTGGCCTTGCTGTGAACAGCCCAAGGTGCAACTCCCTAAACCACCAGGGGTCCCTGGCCTGTGGGGAGTTTTGTCCTTTTAATCACTTCATGGGATAGCTATGTTTTCACTATAAATAGACACTGCGTTTTAAAATAAGATTTTTTTAAAGATTAAAAAGTTAATATGCCATTTTCTGAAAAATCTAAAAGGAGGGAACACGATACCTCGGATGCTTCGTGCGTCCCTTATGGGCCCTCAAGGCATCACGTAGCTGTCACGCAGGAGAGTTGGAGTCCTTTGCAGGACCCCCTCTACACCCCTGCCCCTTTTCTCATTTCAACGCCCCTCCTGGGAACCTTCTGCAACTTCATCTTTCCCCATTGCCCCTCACCAGGCACCACGCCCTCAAGTCAAAGCCAGGCTTAAAAAGGGGAAAGAAGGTTCCATTATCATGATCTGAAACCCTGATCCCACCCCCTACAGGAGCTGTCCTCTCAAATGACCGAGTCAACACTGACTCAGAAACGGGCACCCTCAAGAGCTTACATTTTCCAGGGAAGTTGTCACCATAACGCACATGTATGCCAAATCTCTCAGAAAAGAATGTCGTATTCCTTTTTCTGTATTCTCACTCCAGATATGCTGAGAAGCCCTCCCCTGTCTGTTCTTGTCTCTCCAGCAGCTCCAACAGCACAAGGGCAAATACCCATGCTGACTCACAGAAAAGCCTACAGAGAATTTCTGAGGCCATGCGTCATTACAAGTGCACACAGCCTCATCTTTCTCCCAAGGAGTGGCTGGGGGGTTTGAACCACTGGCCTTGCGGTTAGGAGTCCAATGCTTACCCCAAAGGGCCACACTCCCGGGGCTCCTCTGTAGTGACATATTCAATAAACAAAGAAGCAAGCAGAGTCCTCTTCCCTTGAGTTGATTCGGACTGAGGTGACCCTACCGGGAAGCAATGAATTGCTCTCTAGACTTGGAGGCTGTGAACCTCGAAGGAAGCAGACAGCCTCATCTTCGCCCCTCACAACTTCCTCTTTCTCCCTCAGAGCTGGCGGCTGTGCCCTGCTGCCCTCATGGTTTGCAGTCCACCATGTAACCGACTGACTACTCCAGCCGGACGCCTTCAGTACGCCATAGTGCTAACATGAGGGAGGGATTGAACTTGAACTCAACAGATAAGAGAACAAAGAAAGGTTGCTTCTTTCCAGAGATCACAACGGATGCGTGGCTACTGGGTAAGTTCAAAGACATATGTCCTGAGAGAAGACAAAAAAAGTAAGAAATGTTTCTGTCCTGGGGAAAAGGCCTAGCCAAATGACCACCAAAGTCTATTTAGTCTGTAGACTCTATACGTTAATAAAGACCACACCTAGAAATGGGACGCTAAGGAGTTATCAGTTATATTAGGCATCTGATTTCCAGGCTAGAATAAATCACGAAACTCTGTTTAAAATAATAGCTGTCCTGGGGCATGGAGGCAACAATACTAATTCATCCCAAATACGGAGACCTTCCTGGGGGGAAATGTTCTTGGTGGCACTCTCGGGTCAGGATCGGTCACAAAGTCACCAGTTCAAACCCAGCGCTCCAACGGGAGAGAAGGAGGCTGTGCACTCCGATAAAGATTTACAGCTTCAGCATCTCTCACCCACCCTGAAGACCATTTGACTATCAATATTCTAAGATCACTAGAAAGTGCTTCTTCAGAGTTTGTGTCTCTGTGGGAAGCACCGTTCACTCAAATTCTACCCATATGCTTTTAATCCGAGTCGTTTCATACGAGGGAAGCCTCAAATGGCATTAAATGATAATAAAAATTCTCCCCTACCCCCACCCCACAAAAAGATTTACAGTTTCAGGAAACCAAACTCAGGTCACTATGAATCAGAACAACGGAGCTTGGTGTGAGGGTTTTTTAGCACATCAGTATCACTCTGAAAACAGCAGCAGGGCTTATTTCCAGGTCTTCTTTGGGCCAAAGCCTAAAGTGAAAACAGCTCTTATTTTTCAACCAACATATCCACTTAAGAAACATTAACTGTATTTGGTCCCCAGGTTTAAATGATCAGACCTGGACATAATCGCTCCACAAGCAAGCTGCATCTGATAGCCAAGGACTCTTACACAGACAAATGGATTATTTCCCTGGGACCTTACACAAAGATGGGCGGCCTGGAGGCGAAGTGGTTACAAGTCGGGCTGCTAATCCTGAAGTCAGCAGTTTGAAACCATCTCAGTGGAAGGAAGAGGAGGCCTTTCAGAAACTCAGAGGCAGTTCTCCTTTGTCCTCCAGGGTCCACATGAGTTCAAATCAACGCAATGGCAGTAAGTTTTTGTTTTTTCGTTATACCAAGAAGAACATCTAACACTGGATGGGGAGTGGTTTATACAGAAAGATGGCATCCTCATGTTTCCTTCTTCTTCTAAAAACCCAATTCTAAATGAGTAGTCAAAGACATTCCCGTCTCAGGTAAATCAACTGCGGAGGCCTTCTTATACTGGAGCACATGTTTCCTTTTTTCTGTTCAAACCACAGACCGGACAAGTGGGAAGGAGGGGCAGAGAATACTAAACCTCAGGATGCCACGTAGGTCACTGTGAGCTGGGGTGAGCGAATTTCTCCATATGCACGGGCTGTTACTGGAAGACGTGACTACAATGGATGTAGGCAGCGGTGAACACAGTCAACAGGTTCAACAGGTCCAGAGAAAGGTGCAAGTTGGCTGTCGGTATTTTAAAAGACTTGTCATGATAGTAGGGGGGAGGGGGAGGAAGGAAGCCTCAAGGGATCAGAGGTATATTGCATGCTCCAATAGTGCTCTACTGGACCCTGATTGACTCATCCCCTCCCTACGACCGACTGCTCTGTGAGGGGATGTTCCATTGTCTCCACTCTGGAACTCCACTCTGACCTCCCTCCATTCTCACCAATGCATTTTCTTTTGTTTGGTTACTGTTTGTTGTGCGTCTTCTGATGCCCACTGCCTAGTCTCGGGCAATGCAAGGCTGGTGTGCTTCCTCCACCATAGCCTGGTTGCTTTAATGTTGGATGGCCACCCCTCACCCCCCGCTATCATGGCTCCAGTGTCGCTTCCCACTCTGGACTAGATGGAAGCACATACATAGGCACAGGCAAGAGATAAAACTCACAACACATGGAACCCAGGAACAGGAATGGGAATAGAGATACCAAAAGGGTAGGGGGGAGGGGGATGGATGAGTTGGGGAGGGAGGGGGGTACCAATTGCAACGAATGGCACATAACCACACATCTCTATCCAGGGGGAAGAAAAAGAGAAACCAGAGGGTAAGTGAGACAGCAGTTGGTGTGAGATTTGAAAATAACAAACAATCTATAATCTATCAAGGAGACATGAGGGGGCAGGGAGGGAAATAAATAAAAGAGGAGCTGATCAAGGGCTCAGTGGAAAGTAAATGTCTAGAAAAGAATGATGGAATATATGTACAAATATGCCAGATACCATTGACGTATGGATTGTAACAAGAGTCATAAGAGCCCCCAATAAAATGATCTAAAAAAGTAATAAAGACTTGTCAACTTTGTGGTCAGTTCTGGATCACCCATCAAAACTCAGTCGAAAAGATTCCTATTTTTAAATTAATTACACGTACACTTTTAAAAATCCACTCCTCCTGCCCTCTGAATGAGGTCTTAAACACGCGTTCCTCAGGATTAAGCTCACATCTGGTCGACAGACTTGGTGTTGGATCTGATTATGGCCGCATGCTGTTCCTATTTAACTGACATATATGAACCCAACTAATTTATTGAAAATGTGCCGCAAATTATTTCCTCCACCTCCCCCACGCTCAAGAATGTGTCCACTGTAGGTGTTCTTGAAAAAGACACCCCACCCCACTCCACTTCACAGAAAAGCGTCCCATTCCCATGTATTCTCCAAGTTATCTGAAGCAGTTAGTGATCGGAATCTGCTCCCAGGAAACGAATGTGGGGGGGGGGGGGGGGGGGGGAGGGTGATTTAGCTAAATACACTTGATCTCTCTGCAAAATAGCAAAATACAGGGACTAGCCCAGAGACTGTTACCAAGTTCCTCCTTAACCATGATCCATGCTCACTCACAATCACAATCTGTGTGAGCAGAGACCTGGATTCCTGAGAGTGTGTTCCTCAAGAATGAAGAGTTCAAAATGCCTTCAAGCCACAACGTTACACTTCAGTGGTGTCCACTGCAACTTCTGACCCTGGAGAGACATCTTTGAAAACACAATGGCAAGCCAGAAGGCACAGTGACCCCAAAGACTTCCTGGTATGAGGGGTTGGGGGGAAGCGTGAGAATCTGGGGAGGGGCTGGAAGTCACAGACGGAGCCCGGGAGGGGCACAGCCTTGAATGCCAGTGGCTTCGGAACTTCTCAGTGGTTCTAAAGGATTTGGATCTACAATACCAAAACCTCTCAGACGACCACCTGCAGCCTCTCAGTGAGGCCTGGGGAGAGAGGAAGAAGGAGAGAAAGGAGGGAAATCGGAGGGACGGGCCATCAGGGCGCCGCCAAAGCAGATGGGTGAAAGTGGACTTTGAACATCAACAAAGAGATAGAAAGAAAGAGGACTCCGCCTTTCCCACCAGGCGCGGGCTTTTAATAAAAAGGAAAGGGCACGGCCACCACCGCCCGGTCAGTCCCGTTTTCACCCAGGGATGCACCGCACTCACAGAACCGCACCCCAAAAATCCGACTGCCCTCCCCTGGGCGGCCGAGTCTTAGGCAGGGACTCCAGCCCGCACATCCAGCAGGTTCGTCCCCTGCCCGACTCCCCAGTTCCCAAATTCGGAGCCTGGGCCTCCCCTTCCCTCTTTCCATCCCTCTCGGGCGTGGGGCACCCGATTCTCCAGGCACCCAACCTCCCTGCCCCTTCCTGGACGCCCGCCGCCTCTGCCCACTGCCCCCGGCCTTCCAGCTTTTCCGTACTCCCACCCGCCGGACAAGGGATCCTTTGGAAAACTTTGTCTCTCTGGGGCTTTTGTCCAGCGCCAGGGCTGGGCCGTCCCCCGGGTCTCACAAGGCGCCGGGAAGCCACCCCGGAAAACCCACCCTTTTCTTTTGAACCCGCGCCCACCACCGGCGGATCCTCGGCGTGGGGAGCGACCATCCCGCGCCCCGCCCGCCCCCTCGGCGCCGGGAGCGCGGGAGGAAACCCCCGCAGCCGGCGCCTCTCCCGGCTGTCACGAGGGAAAAGGTGTGCGCGGGCAGAGCGAGGCGGCCGGGCGACACCGCGGCGGAGATAGCCCCTGGAGGGGCAGCCAGGAGGGTCCTTTCCCTTCCCTGTCTGCCGAAAGCCTCAGCACCGTTGCATCACGTAGCAGACGAGCCCCGGGGCTCCGCGCCTTCCCCGCAGCGCCCGCGCACACCCCCGGCCGCAGCCGCCGCGGCCCCGAGCCCCCGCCCGGGTCCCCCCGCTCTGCGCCCGCACCCTCCCCAAAGACGGGACCCCCGGCGCCGCGGCACGGGAGGCCCCCAGCACTCACAGACGGTCTGCCCACGGCCACGGCCATCCCGCCTGCGGCTCCGGCTCCGGCTGCGCCCCGCTGCTCCCGCCGCCCCTGGCTGCTGTGCTCGGGCTCCGGCCGACCTCCCCCGCGCCCCGCTCGCGGCTGCGCCCTGCTAGCGCCCGGTTCCCGTGCCCAGCCGGCGGCGACTGCACCCCCGCGCGCCGCCGCCCGGCCCGCTTTATTAGAGCAACATGGCCACCCGCCCGGACGGAACCATCTGCGTGCCCAGGAAGGGGTGCGAGGCTGCGAGACCAGCCCCCCAAGGTGGGAAGAAGCGCGGACGCGGGCTCCGGGCACCGGCCAGCCGCGCCCGGACTCCCCGCTCGGGCTCCCCGAAGGGAGCCGCTCGTCTCCAAGGGGCCCTCCGGGGTGCTACCCAGACGCCCGACGGCCTGTGCGCTACCCGCCCCCCTTGAGTCCCGCCAGTGCTGGAGTCCGAGAGAAAGCCTCGGCGCCCAGGTCTCCGCCCCGCTCCAGCCACGCGTTTTTGCCGAGCGGGCTGCTGGAGCGGCTCGAGAGCCCCGAGCTGGAAGCTGGGCGCGCAGCGGGTTCTCCGGGAGCGCGTCGCTCCGACCTCGGAGCCCGGGGACCCGCGTGCAAGGGGCCGAGCGTCATCTGGGAGGGTGGCCGCGGCGGGGTAGGTAGGCCCGTGAGCGGAAAGCGGTGGTCCCTCCACAGGCCTTCCCTTCCGAAGGAAGCAAGGAAGACCGCGGCTGGAGGCTGGCACCGGAGCGTGCGGCCGGGAAGGGACCGCGTGGAAGAAAAAGAGGCCGGCCGGCGTTTCTGCCTCCGAGGACCCAGCCTCTGCTGGCTGAAAAGAAGACGAGGACAAACGCCCCCGGTGGAGACTGGAGGCAGCTGTTGACGGCTCTAGAGCGTGGGGACTGAAGCCTCCCTCGGGAATCCATGAAGACCCTCTTCTCCCCCCCACCCCCCTACCCCCAGTCACACTGTCACCCTCGTGGGGACTCCAGGACCTTATTTGATGGCTGGAGACAACCCTCCTATCCAAAACGCGCGCGCGCGTCGGGACAGAGTAGGGAAAGCGGAGATGCCAAGGCGCCAGGCAGGTGATCACGGGGCCTGGGGAAGTCCACCGTGGGTTCGGATTTTTCCAGCAGATGGTTGAATGGCACTGCCCATCTACGTGACCCACCCTGAAGGCGGATCTGAGGGCATGTAGACTGGCAGGGCCAGTGTCCAACGTGCTGTAGATTTCCCGCGGCGCCACGTGGGGCCCCAGCGGGGAGACCGTGACTGTGACTAGGCGATAGGGGATTTCGACCTGTCGGTTTGAAGCGCAAAGTGTGTAGAGGCGATGTGGGGCTCTGGGCCAGCTTTAGGATTGCGCCCTGGGGAAGGTGAGGGGGACAGGCAGGCAGACTGAATTAGGGAAAAGGCAAACCGGCCTCTGCACAGTCTGACCTGTGACTTCCTACACCCTGGCCTGAGGTCTTCCGCTCCTGCTGTCTCCGCCTCCCTGGGGCCAGGGAGTTCAATTGTGCCTGGTCATCTCGGCTAAGGTCAAGTAGCCTCTGGGCAGCGGCTGGGTCCCCCAAGTGGATGATAGCCACCCAAATTGAGTTCCACTGGCAAATTCGTGCTGGGAGAGGTGGTGGGTAAAAGGTGTGGGGCGAGGACTCCGGATGCCCACCCCGTTTGTGGTCGAACCCAGACTTGCAAAGCTGCCAACTTCTGAAGTTTCCACCAATCCCCACCCCAGCTTCAAGATGTGGAGGGAATACCTTTTTTTTTTTTTTTTTTTTTTTGCCAGTGTTGGGTTTTGATTACCAATGGATAGGTTTTAAGCAAAAGAAAGGGAAAAGAGGAATATTGTCTTTCATCTACAATTCTGTCTGTAAGGGACATTTTGTTTCTTCCTCTATAGGAGATATTAAACGGCAGTATTATTGGTGCCCGTGGCCTGAAGGCTCACACCAATCACACGCAAACAGACTGTAGGAATTTAAAAGTATATATGCATTGACTGGTATTGTTTGCTTGTAAATGTTTATATTGAAACTCAATTGATTAGACTAGTGGTATGGACTTTGTGGGTAGACTAGTTCTAATCACAGAAGTTTATAGTTTTCTCTCAAACTCTGCTAAGAAAAAAAAGCACTGAGAGTTGACTAGGTGTATCTTCACATTGACAAAGAGTGATGCTTTATTTTTTAACAGGTTTATTGACATATAATTCGTATAACATACAGTGCAAAGGTCTGAATATATTTAAAACAGTTATGCAGTCATTACCACCATCAAACTTAGAGCACTTCCTTCATTTTTGTTCTCATTAGCTCCCCGTTTTCTCCACCTCTCCTGCCCTAATTCCAAGAAAATAATAATCTGGTACTGTCTCTATAGACTTACCTAATCTGGATTTCATGTAAAGACCATCATGCAATGCCATGAACCCCAACAACAATCACAATCTGGTGGTTGCATGTTGGGCTACTTGTAGCAAAGTCAGTCATTAAAACCCATCACAGCTCCTTGGAGAAAAAGGACAAGTCTTCTCAGGGCGACTTGATGATTCAAAGGAATTGAACAGAAGCCTAGTCCATGTGGGGCATCTGCAAATGGATCTGGGGCTTTCGTTGCCCTGCACAGCCTCCTGAAAACCTGGAGGGCCGGCGTGCAAGGCGTCAAAAGCTGTTCCCTTTCCTTAAACGTCTTCTCTCCTTTTCTCAAAGTTCATGGGAAAATGAAATTAAAAGATAGCAGAATTGTTCCCCCTAAACTTTTTGACACCCCCTTTTCATTTCAGACTTTGGGCCCAGGGAGATTATTTCAATATGCCAACTCTCAAGATGAGGTAATTGGAATACTCATTCTCCAGCGTGACTACCAGTTGCCAGAGAGTCTTTGCCCCCTCGTGGCAGGCCCATGTGTGCCAGTAACACTGTAGGGCTGTATTGGCTGAGTTCTAACGCCAGACCTTTCTCCCGAGGCACTGCTAGGCACCAGCCAGCCAGACGGAACACCTGCCTTGGTCAATTCAGACAGTTCAGCCTTACAGCATTTCTTAATCTTTCCGTTCTTCAGTTCCCTTATCTTTAAATAAGTTTAACAATAATTCCTTCCTAATAAGATTGTTAGGAGTATCAAAATCATGCAAATTATTTACCAAGTCCAGCTGCCAAATAGGGGAGTGGGACTTTCAGTCCATTCACATGTGGCGCAGAGGAAAGAAATGGCCATCTACACCCCCCCCACCACCACCACCAAAAAAAAAAAACCAACCAATCACTGACCATCATCTGAAGCACACCTCTGCTCTGACACACACTGGGTCTCCGTGGATCAGAATGCACTCGGGAGCAGTTGGTTTTGAGTGATCAGGTTGTTAAAAAGATTGAGCAATCTTTCAAAATATATACTCGGCATTGTACTCAAGCCTAACCAAACCAACTAACTCACTGCCATCGAGTGATGCCAGCGTATTGAGACCCTATAGGACAGTGTAGCACGCCCCCCGTGAGTTCCCACTCACCCCCGTGAATTTCCACTGTTACTCTTTAAGGGAGTAGACAATCCTGTCATTCTCCTTGGACCAACTGGGGGTTTTGAACTGCTCATCTTGTGGTTCATAGCCCAACAAAGAACCACTATGCCCCCAAGGCTCCTTGTAACCAACTAGGGACGGACAAAAAATGAGTGGGGGAGAGAGAAGCTTCCGTTATCATTGACTAGTGCATCGTCTGCAGAAAGAGTCTCATAAATCAGCCAAATCCCCGAGGGGGGAATATATTATAAATAGTAGGATTATGAAACAGTAGAAGGAGTTATTCTTCCCGTCCACATTGGAAAGTTTTGCTCCAGGAGGTGGAACCAAGAGAAGCAAAGTAGATGTCCTAGCCCAGAAGGCAGAATAAGCTAAGGCTCATTAATGCCCTGGGAGTGATAGTACTTGAAGGAGTGCTACTGTGACAGTAGGCATCTTAAAGGGAGCATGGTCTGTTGGAGAGAACAAGGCGCTTCAACCCTGTCCAGGTGCCGTCCAGTTCCCGCTCATAAAGACTCGATGTGAAACAGAACTAAACGCTTCCGGTCCTACACCAGCCTCACAGTTGTCATGTCGGACAGAGCTTTTTCTTTACAGCCACAGTGTCAACCCATCTCTTCGAGGCCCTTCCTTTTTTCACTGGCCCTCTACTTACCACGCATGCTCCCTTCTCCAGAGACTGGTCTCTCCTGATGACTTGTCCTAAGTACATAAGGTGATGTCTCATCATCCTTGCCTCTAAGGGACATCTAGCCAGACTTCTTCCAAGATAGGTGCGTTTGTTTGTTCTTTGGGTGACCTAAGTGTCTTCAATATTCTTTGCCAACCCTATGAATTCCAATACGTCGATTATTCTTTCTTCTTCTTTATTCACTGACCAGTGTCCACATGCCTAGGAGGCCATTGAAAAGACCATGGCTTGGGCAAAAGCACAGAGAATCCCTGGAGGCATCATGGGCTAGGCATTCAGCTGTTAGGCATCAGGTCAGGAATCTCTCTAAACACGCAGACTGCTCCATGGGAGAAACCCGAGGTTCCCTACTCCTGCTGCCATTTACAGCCCCAAAACCCACGGGGAGGAAGTCTATCCTCCAGGGTTATAGTGGGTCAGAATTGACTGAATGGTGGTGAGTTTTTAACTTTGGGGTGGGGGGGGAGGGTTCAAGGGCTCCTTCATTTTCAAGGTGACATCTTTGTTTTTTAATACTTTAAAGAGGCCGGGTGCAGCAGATTTGCCTAATAAAATACATTGTTTGATTTCCTTTTTTAAAAAACTAATTTTACTGGGGCTCATACAACCCTTTTCAAAATACATCCATCCATCCTTTGTGGTAAGCACACCTGTACATTTGCTGCCATCATTTTCAAAATGCCCCTGGTATCAGCTCTTCACTTTGTCCCCTCCCTCCCCCACGAACCCTTGAATATTTATAAAGGACCCTATAGGACAGTGGCCTACCCTGACTGATGTCTTCCCTTACCCACCTCTCTGCTGTCCATCCCCCAGGGAGGGGGCCATTCACAGATCATTGTGATCGGTTTCCCCTCTCTGCCCCCACCCCCTTCCCCTGCCTTCCCACCCTACCCCCACCCCCAGCCTTCCCCTTCCTCTCCTGATACCACCACTCTCATTATTGGTTCTGAGGAGTTTATCTGTCCTGGATTCCCTATGTTTCCAACCTTTTTCTGTATGTACATGCTTATATGTACATGCTCTGGTCTAGCCTGACCCAAAAGGTAGAATTGGGGTCATGACAGTAGGGGGTGTGGGGAGCATCAAAGAACCAGAGAAAGGTGCATGTTTCATCAGTGCTATACTCCACTCTGACTGGCTTGTCTTTTCCTTCCATCCTTCTGTGAGACGGTGTGCGATTGTCTACAGATGGGCATTGGGGCTCCACTCTGCCCTCCCCCTCATGATTTCTTGACTGCTCCTCCCATGAGCATTGATAGTGGATACAAGTAAAATGAAATCCTTGAAAGCTTCAATATTTTAGCTGTGTGTCATAGGTCCAGTTGAGAGGATTTTTGTTTTCTTTTCATCGAGCTGCAATCCATACTGAAACCTGAAATCCTGGATCTTCATCAGCAAGTTCTTCATCATTGCTTGCTTTCAGCAAGCAAATTTGTGTCACCCCATATTACAAATTGTTAATAAGACTTCGCCACTCCTGATGCTGCCTTCTCCGTATAGTCCAGCTTCTCGGGTTATTTGCTCAGCATAAAGGTTGAATAAGTATGGTGAAAAGAAACAATCCTGACACACAACTTTTTTCCTTTAAACCATGGAATATTACCCTGTTCTGTTGCCTCTTGGTCCTTGTACAAAGCTTTGTATGAGCACAATGACATGTTCTGGAAATCCCATTCTTCTCAGAGTTATCGGAAGTGTATATAATTGATTGTCTTTACATAGTCAATAAAGCACAAGTAAACAACTTTTCTGGTGACTTGACTTTGAGCCAAAATCCAGTAATGCTATCTCTCTTGCCATATCTTCTTCTAAATATGGGTTGAATTTCTGGCAGCTCCCTGTGAATAAATTATTGATACTACTGCTGAGTCTTACTCAGCAAAATTTTGCTTGCATATTGTTTAGTCTAAGTAGACTAGAGAAACAAATTCATAAACATGCATATGTATATAAGGGAGAGGTCTATATACAAGAGGAATGGAACATTGAGAAAGCATCCCAACTTAGTCGAGTCCAAGTCCATAAGTCATATTAGCCCATATGTCTAATACCGATCCAGTAGTCCTCTTCAGACTCATGGAGCACATGCAGTGTTGCCAGGACAATCATAGGCCAGACAATCACTCTGCACAGAGGATGCAGAGTCTTATGTATCCAATGGTGGTAGAAGCATCTTAGTGCTAGCAGGGGTCTCTCCATGGCCTCCCAAGCATCTCAGCACTGGCAGAAGTCTCCAAAGGTCTGGTTACATCAGGGTAAGCCCTTTCCGCTGGCTCCCGCAAGACTCAGAGTCTATACTGCCATCTTGTCTTGTCAGTAGCGCATCTTCAAGGAATTGAGTCTAGTCTCTCACTTCCAATTGGGAAATAGCTCCAGACTCCCCAGAATTTTCAAGAGAAAGCCATGCCCACACAGAGACCTCATTGGCTACCTCCACATTGACAGGCTAGACTCCACTCCTACACTCCTAGTGCTGAAATTGACACAGATTAGTGACTGCCACACATATTATATTCGTAATTGTTCACATGTGCTAATTTTCACATTTTGGGGGGTCTCTTTTCTTTGGAATGAGCACAAAAATTGATCCCTTCTAGTCAGTTGACCAGATAGCTGTCTTCCAAATTGGTTGGCATAGACCAGTGAGTGTTTCCAGTGCTTCATCAACTTGTTGAAACATTTCAATTGGTGTTCCATCAATTTTTGAAGCTTTGTTTTTTGCCTTCTGTATTATGAGTTCTTGATCATATGTTACCTCTTGAAACGGTTGGATGTCAACCAATTATTTTTTTGTACGGTGGTTCTTTATAGTCCTTTCATCTTCTTTCAGTGCTTCCTGAATCTTTCAATAATGTGCTCCTAGAATAAGGATTCTTGAATATTGCATCTGGAGGTCTACATTTTTCTTCAGTGTTTTCAATTTGAGACATGCCAGGTATGCTCTTCCTTTTTGGCTTTCTCACTCCAGATCGTTGCCCATTTCATTATACTACCTTGTCTTCTGGAGCTGTCCTTTGAACTTTCCTACTCACCTCTTCTCTTCATTTCTTGTGGTTGTTGTCCAGAGTGAGTTTCAGGGTCCCTTCTGACATCCACTTTGCTTTTGTCTTTCTTTCTTTCTTGTATTTTAAAGGACCCTTTCTGTAGGATATTCTTGATGTCATCCTATGGCTTGGCAGATCTTCTGTCATTAGTGCTTAGCGTGTCAAATTTGTTCTTGAGATGTTCTCTAAATTCAGATGGGATACACTCAAGTTGGAATTTGACCCTCGTGAACTTGCTTTTAGTTTCCTTCAAATTCGATCTGAATTTGCAAATAAGCAATTGGTGTGCTATTCTACAGTCAGCCCCTGACCTCATTTTGCCTGGTGAACTGAGATTTTCCATGATCTCTTCCCACAGATACAGTCAATTTGATTCTTATATATATTCTATCTGCTCACACCCACAAGTATAGTTGTTGTTTATATTGTTGGGGGGGGGAGGTATTTCTAATGAAGAACTGATTGATCTTACAAAATTCTTGTATGTAATCTCCAGGCTCATTTCTTTTTTTCCTTTTTTTTTTCTAGGCTCATCTTTATTAATGAAGCCAAAATTTTCAACTTGGTTCTTTCCTCTTTGCTTCCATCTTTTCCTTTGCAATCACCAAGAATCAGCATTGAATTTTGATTGTATGTTTGATCCATTTAAGACTGTAGAAGTTGACAGAATTCTTTAATTTTTGCTTTGATCACAAGCTTTAGTGGTTGGTGCATGTGTGAGGTTGACCTCACTAGAGAAGCAAAACCAGTGGCATTTGATGGCGTTCCTACATAGAAAGATTCCTCTTGAGAAGCGGCTTATACTTTTGTTCTTGTTAGGTCCGATCAAGTTGGTTCCCTAGTGGACTTACGCACAACAGAACCAGAATGAAACACTGGCCAGTCCTGTGCCATCCTCACAGTGGTTCCTGTGACTGAACCCATTGTTACAGCCATAGTGTCAATCCATCTCTTAAGAGCCTTTCTCTCCTTTGCTGTCCCTCTACCTTATCAAGTATGATGTCCTTTAGGGACTGGGCTCCACTGACAGCGTGTCCAAAGAATGTCAGATGAGGTCTCTCCATCCTTGCCTCTAAGGTACACTCTGCACACACATCTTTCAAGAAAGATCCGTTTGTCCTCTCAGTAATCCCTGATGCTTTCAATAGTCTTCTCCAGCACCACAATTCAAATGCCTCCCAGTGGTTCTCAACCTTCCTAAATGCCACCGCCCTTTCATACAGTTCCTCGTGTTGTGGTGACCCCCCCACCATAAAATTACTTTCGCTGCTACTTCGTAACTGTCCTTTTGCTACGGTGATGGATCAGGTGACCCCTGTGAAAGGGTGGTTCGACCCCCCAGGAGGTTGTGACCCCCAGAAAGGTCAGAGGCAAGATTCAGCTTGAGCAGAAGGTGAAAGATGAAAGAAGATTTGACGTGGCTCTGTCCATTTCTCCTACAAAAGGCCACCCCCTACGAAGATGTCATTACGCTGCTTGATAAGGTGGGCTCCACCCTACCCTTATCCAGGAGTGTCTAGTTTATATACTCCCCAACCATCATAAATTTTAAAAAATCATTTTACCGGGGACTCATACAGCTCTTACCACAGTCCATCCATCCATCCATTGTGTAAGCACATTTGTTGCCATCACCACCCAAAAACATTTGCTTTCTCCTGGAGCCCTTGATATCAGCTCCTCATCCCCCCTCCCTCTCACTCCACCCTCCATGAACCCTTGATAATTTATAAATTATTATGATTTCTGTCATAGCTTACACTGTCTGATGTCTCCCTTAACCCACTTTTCTGTTGTTTGTCCCCCGGGAGGAGGTTATATGTAGATGCTTGTAACCTGTCCCCCCTTTCTCCCCCACCCTCCCTCCACCCTTTGGTATCACCCCTCTCACCACTGGTCACAAAAGAGTCATCTGTCCTGCATTCCCTGTGTGTCCAGTTCCCATCTGTCCTGGAGGCAGCGCTCCTTTCGTGCACGTCCTCTGGTCTAGCATTGTCCTGAAAGATACATCTTGAAATGTTTTTGATAATGAATGTAAAGCTGTTCTTCTGGAATTTTTCATTCCCACCATAGTAAACCCTATGATTGTTAGATTCAAGATGGCCAATACCAGTCTACCTGGTATTCGTTTTGACTAACGAATGCTTAAGACACAACCTTTTTTTGTTTGTTTTGTTTTTTGGCATCACTGCTCTCCGGCGGTGGGAGGCGGAGGCCCAGCCCCACTGCTGGAATTGAACCTCCGTCCCAGTGGGCCGCAGTCCCGCGCACGACCACGACGCCACCGGGGCTCAGCCCAAGGCACAATCTTTATGCATTCATTTCATTATTTTACTTCCAATTTCCCTAGATCCATACTTTATAGTTCCACAGTTGAATCAATAATAAGTATTTGCAGCTGTTTGTTCTCACTTTAATATGTGCCCTCAGCAGCAAAAAAAAAAAAAAAAAGAAATCTCAAGACTTTCCTCTTGAGGTGGACTCCATCCACTGCCACATGGTGGACTCCATTTGAGGAGGCAGCTGTCCTTTAAGTGCCTTCTTCCAAAACTCTATCTGTTAATGTTCTGCTGCCGCTTACAAGGTTTCTTATGACTAAGTCCTCAAAAATGGATAGTTTAGCCCTCCTTTGTAATCTGTCCTTAGTCTGGAAGTTCTGCTGAAATCTGTTCATCTTGGGTGACATCCTGGATACAGAGATTTGAAATACCAATGACATAATTATGGCATCACAACCACATACTTACCACCATGGTATGACAAACTGACAGACAAGTGGTGGTCTGACACACAGAAAGTAATTTGAGAGGGTGCATTGATTTAAATGTAAGAATTAAAGCTATCAAGCTTAAAGAATAAAACAGAATTTTGTAGGACCTTGAAAAAAAGAGAGAGATTTTAAAGAAACAGAATGTGGAAATCACTAGCCATAAAAGAAATACCTGGTTTAGCTAAAGATGAGTAAACTTTTCAGTCAAAAAAAAAATACTTTTAAGAATGTGAAAGGAAAAAAAAAAAAGAATGTGAAAGGATAAACTGCTGATTGGATGAAGACAGTTAAAATACAAATGTCCGCCAAAGAACTCATGTTCAGGGTGTGTGTGTTTATATAGCTATATTTACTGCTAATAAAAAAACTAGCTAATTTAAAAACTAAGCAACAGACACAAATAATGACACTTCATCAGGAAAACAGCCACATGGTCTATGAGTATGTGAAGGAGCAATAAACATTCTTTTCAGTTAGAAAATGCAAATTAAGACTACAATGGTATACAGTACACATCCAGCAACAGGGCTATATTAAAAAAGACCCAAAATACCAAGTGTTGATGAAATTGTGGATCAGCTGGTGGGAGTATAAGATGGTAAAATCACTATGGAAACCTTGCAGGTTCTTTTATATTTAATGTATGTATTCCATGGCTGAAAACTTCCCTCTTAAGTATATGAGAAACAAGAATCAAGCTACATATGCCCATTTTTAAAAAGTGCATGAATATTCAGAGCAAATTTATTCATAATAGCAAAAAACAGAAATTAATCCCTCAATTTTTTATTGAGGGATCTGACAGCTCTTATAACAATCTATACATCAATTCTATCAAGCATATTTTTACAAATGTTGCAATTATTATTTACTAGACTTTCACTTTCTATTGAGCTCTTGGTGTCAGCTCCCCTCTCAACCCCACATAAGGTCTTTATAATTGTGATAGAAATGGGGTAATGGGTATGGTGGTTACAGGAATATTTGCTTTGTAGTTATTTAGTACACAGGTCATTCACTTTTCTCTGTGTTGCCGTTTGCATTTTGGGGGGAGTATCACTGCCCTCTGGTGGTTGTGGGAGCTACCCAGCCTTGCTCCTGAGAGCCGCTGCTGGATTTGAACCGCCAAGCCCGTGGGCCGCAGTCCCGCACTCAACCACTATGCCACCGGGGCTCAGTCCCACCTTTTGCATTTTTAAAAAGAAAAAACAATTGAAAAAATAAGGAATATGATATTATAATGCAGGACTGGACAGACATAAATAATAAATCCATTTATGTTCCTATGTTTAAAGCTCAACAGACTAACTTGACCTCTAGCTTTAATAGAATTCCAATAAAATTCTAGCAAGGTTTTTAAAAAAGTTTGTCAACAAACAAATTTCAAAATTTGTCACTTAGAATACTAAAGCGAATTTGAAAAAGAGGAAGGAAATAGAAGAAGTCGCTCTCGTCAATGATAGCACAGTCTCGAGCTATTGTTATCAAGATGTACTGGAGGAGGGATTCACACAGATTAATGGAATCACAAAGAAGACTCATGAGTTACTGCATATACATGTCATACTGGATTTATATAAAGAACAGAGTAGTGGGGAAAGGGAACCTTTTCAATAAGGGACAGCTTTAGACACACACACACACACACACATACACAAATAGCCTCACACCTTATACCAAAATCAGCTGAAAATAGATTAAGAGTTGTAACATGTAAAACTTTTAGAAGAACACACAGAGACTATCTACCATTGTATTGACACCAACTACAAGTTGGCACCTCCATCTGTCTTCAGCATCCTGCCTCCTTTCTAAAGAGTCTCCCCTAGATCTTGCCCCTCAGTTGGCTGATATTGGAAGCAGAAGTGAGAGAAAAGAAAAAGACACTATTTATTTTTTTAACTTTTTTTATTAATCATTTTATTGGTAGCCCTTACAGTATTATAACAATCCATGATTCAATTAGATCAAGAATAATCGTACAATTGTTACTACCATCATGTTCAAACATTTTCTTTCTTCTTGAACTCTTTGATATCAGCTCCTCATTACCCTATCCTTCCCCCAGCCTACCCCAGGAATATATAGATCTATGTACGTGTATATATACACACATATATATGTTATCTGTTCACCTACAATTCTGTTATTCAAGTGGGGTTACACAATCATCATTGCTAGCAGTCCCCCTCACCCCCCTCTTCTTCCTATATCCTCAGGAAATCATTACTCCCATTACTATTTTTTTCTTTATCTCTTTTACATATCTTTTTTTAATTAAGAGATAATTTTATTTGGGACTCTTATAGCTATCCATACATCAATTGTATCAAGCATATATTGACATATGTTGCTATCATTATTTTCTAGACATTCACTTTCTATTGAATCCTTGGTATCAGCTCCTCTTCCCTTCCCCCGCCCCAACTTATCTCATGACCCTTTGATAAATTATAAATTATTGTCATTTTTATGTTTTACACTGACCACTGTCTCTCTTTCCCCCCTGGTTTCTGTTGTTTGTTCCCCTGGAGGGGTGTGTGTGTGTGTGTGTGTGTGTGTGTGTGTTTATATGTCAATCATTGTGATCAGTTCCTCTTTTCTCCCCTCCTCACCTACTATTCTGGTATTACTATTCCCATTTCAGTTCCTGGATTCTGTGTGTCATAAGCTCTTATTTCTTATCTGTACCTGTACATGCTCTGGTCTAGCCCTCAAGGAAAGGCAGTACTGGCATCATGATAGTGGGGGTGGGGGGGTGAGGAAGCCTCAAGGAACCAGAGGAATGTTGTGTGTTTCACTGGTGTTATACTGTGCCCTCTGAATCATTCCTTCCTTGTGACCCTTCTGTGAGGGGATGTCCCACTGTCTACAGATGGGTTTGGGTTCTCTGCTCCACTCCTCATAGATCTCAATAATATGGTTTGTTTGATTGTTTGTTTGGGGGTCTTCGATGCCTGTTACCTGGTCCTGAGGACAGCTTATGATCACTCAGGCTGGTGTGCCTGTTCCATGTGGGCTTCATGCTACTCTGATACCCGGCTGCTTATTTAACTTCAAACCTTTAAGATCCCAAACATTATATATTTTGATAGCCTGGTACCATTCACTTTCTTCACCACATTCACTTATAGACCCATTTTGTCTTCAGTGATTGTGCCAGGAGGGTGAGCATCACAGAATACCAGGTTGTTAGAACAAAGTGTTCTTGCTTTGTGTGCATGAGCAGAGACCTGAAG